>APFE031026922.1:17791-30169 GCA_000404065.3 Pinus taeda
ATGGATGATAAGTGAAGCATGGACACTACGTTTTTCCTGTCTCCTTCAAATTCTTTAGTTTTTTCTTCTCCTTCAAATTCTTTATGACATCCCATTCATTAATCATTTAACACTTCTTTTTATTGGGAATAACTATTTTCTGTTAAATCTTATCCCTTGTTTTTTAAGAGGATTTGTTGCACTCTCAATTTAGGTTTATTTGCATTAAATAATTGAAAATCAAATATATATCTATGTTCATTGGGAAGATTAATTTGTATGAGAAATTTTCATGAACTTGTTCTAAAAATGTTCATAATTCAAAATGTCATAGAAATATAATTGTCTCCATAATATCTTCACTCAAATTAAAGTATAATTGAAGTGACTACTTTCCATTTAGATGTAATACAACGTGGTGTAATTAATTAGTTAATTTCCCTTGGGTGTTCATCATGGTTATAAACAATTAAAATCACGTCTCTAATATATGAAAGGAGAACATCATTTTCATTTCATTGTGTAAGGTTTCCTTGAGCTTAAAAATAATACGAGGTTCCAATTCCCATCTCTTTTGAGAATGGAAATCCCATGAGGCCTTTTCTAGAGGGACCCCATAGTGGATCCACAATCCAATCTCAAAGACGATGTTGATGTTAGAGGATGTGTTACATAGGGAAGCATGAGTTCCAATGTTGAAGGTGTCCCAAGAGTTATGAAATTATAGCTTATAACATTTACCCAATCGAGATTTTAGCCATTGAACATTCTTGGGTACACCCTCTTCCTTTCAAATAAGAAGAAATATTATGAAAAATACATGGTTCATCTACACACAAAGAGTAGTTGTCGTTTCATGATGACATGCATTGTATATTGCCTTGAATTTATTAATCCAACACATAGAAGATAATAACAACTTTTAACTAATAAATAACACATATCCATATCTAGTGAGAATAAGAATCTAAATATTTTAATTTGAAAAGACAAAATTCAAGTTCAAATGTTTTGAATCTCATGATAAATCAGGCATCACTAGTCATACTTACTTCCTTTCTTATGATTGCACAAACTTGAAAAAGCTTGTGAAAAATCCTCATTATTTCAATTAATTCTAACCTAATGAAAATAGTTTTCCAATATTTCGATATTTGAGAGTTTGTTTAGTTCATGCTTGATCTATTTCTCGAAAGAAACATTGAAATCTATGATTTAGAAGAACATGTAGAAGGTTGTCCCTTCATTGGGCATCATTATGGGAAGATTCCCTGATCAATGACTATAAGAGCGAGATGATGAGTGCCCTTGAGTGGCAAAGTATTTTTTGGGAGAAACATTTTAATTTGAAATGCCTCTATATATGCCATATATATAATGCTAACTATTGAAATATCTCTTAACTTAACTATTAATTCTAACTTAATTGAGATTGGATTTATGGTTGTCCCATGCCCATCAATGATAAGAAGACATAGAATTGTGTTACATTTGTCTCCATGTTTCATGACAAGAGAAACACTAAGACTAGTAATTTCTCAATTAAAACAACACATAGAAGTGAAAGGAACATATTTCCATTCTCCTTTAAACAACAATTCCATGTAAGTATGGATGGTGTATTGAAAGAAAAAAAAAGAAACTATGAACTCATAGCCACATGCACAATGTTTTACTCTCATTTCTTTTCCGAAAGAGAGTTCAACACCTTCTAATGACAAAATAATCATTTAAAGGTATGGTTACAAGGGTTCCTATGTTGCTAGTATCTGTTGTCAATGATGTCAAGTTATGCAATTCATAGATATCAATATTAGGGGGAGTCGAACCAAGATCAAGAAGTAGCTAAGGGTCTAACACAATGTGGCAGATGAATGTGATTGATAGGCAACAAAGGGGCCTGGTAGTTGAAGGGATAATCTAGTATATTTCCTAGAAGACTTAAGGAAGTATATAACTTGGCGAAAAATATTATAACTAAAATAAATGACTTTGTCATGAGATCTCGTTTCTTTAACATTGGCCCCTAATCAATGATTAATGATGATTAAACCAAGATTAGTGAGTATGGGACATGATTAGTAGTGCTTAAGTATACTGGGTACAAGAGCACCAGACACTTGAGTGTAGTTTATATAGGAAAGTTGAGTTTAGGATTTGATATGATGTGGCAATGAGACATGAAAAATATGAGTTGTAAGGACCATGTCACAATGCACGATTGGTCCATGGTGGATTGACTTGACAAACCCAAAGGTCTTGGGATTCGTACCAAGATCCTGTCTGATGAGGTTTTCCTGTGTATTTCTTTTTTGGCCAAAATGGCTGAAAACAAAGGTTTTGTGCCAAAATAGTGCATATCCAAAGGTCAACCCTTGTGGGGTCCGTATCGAGCTACTTGAGTACTGAGATGTCGAAATGAACATGGAATAGTACAATATGGTAAGTCTTGGATGGGGAAGTTTTTGTCAAGTTTTAGATTTGGAAATTTTGATGCGAAAATCCCGTCAATTGAAAAGTACTAAGGTATCTGCACGAGAAACAAGTGAAGCAATTTGGTATGACATGATCTAGTGTGATAGGGAAACAACCAATTGTTGTGTCTGGGTACCTTGCTAGTGCCTTGGCAAGGTGGAACGACGATAAACCATCCCCACCTTTTCACTTGGATAGCACCCCATCCAAGATACTTAAAATAATCGTTAAAAATATATTACTAGTTTATTATTATTATTATTATTTTGTTGGTTGACCCATAAGGGGTTTGAATCTAGAGTCTCATGGAATATAATATTTGATCATCAAGGTAAACCCAAATTAAGCTACCCCATGAGCCTAATTTTGTATTAATTTTTATATTTCGCATGTATCTTATATTTAAATTCAACTCCATCATAATATTATTTAAATTAACATAATATATATTTAATTATATTATTATAAATAACTATAATAAAGAATTGCATTAAATTTAATATAATTAGGTAATTAATTAAATTAGATAATTATAGTAAAATATTGTAAGAACTTTTTGTTATATATAATTAAATTTTATATATATAATAATAAATTTATAATTCTTAAGGGCATCTTTGATAGGATATTAATTTTATGTAGAAAACAAAAATTTAGGAATTTGAACATTTTTTTAAAAAAAATTAATAACAATACTTAATCACATTTTTATTTTTATAATAGAAATAAATTTAACATCAGTAACCTAAAATCTTACCCCTTAATAGCTATAAACAAAATTTCCAAAAATATTATTTAGATTCAAAATCCTACCAAACTTTCCATGACACTATATTTTAATCATCCATCATTCGTCAACAATCTCGTTACAACACTCGTTTTTTATATCTTGAGAACTAACGTCTTAAACTTGTTTAATTTTGATTTTCAATTTTATATATTGACAATGGACTCCTTACTCGTTTATTGTTTTTGGGCCTTGCCTTAACTAGTTTATTGATTTTTTATTTTCAAGAGTGATCTCATAATCGATGCAGGTACACCCACATTTTCTTTCGAACTCAGGAATCTGTCGGGACTAAGTATTTTTAAGATTCGAATCTGTTGTCTGCACATATATATATATATATATAAATGGTTTTTTGTTTTGTATTAATAGTGATTTACTAGAGTGATTATTGAGATATTTATATTAGTAAATTTGAGTAAATGAGTGATTATTGATATATTTATATTAGTAAATGAGTAAATGTGATTAATATATATTTAATGTTAATGTTTAAAAAATGAGTGATTATGACATATTTAATATTAGTAAATATGATTAATATAGTTTAATTGCCATTTTTTTTCTTTTAATTAATGGTTTTATTAATATTATTTTAATAATTATTTTAATTACATTAATGTTTTATTATTAATGTTATATAATAGTTTTAGAAAGTATTTCATAATTGTAATTAGGTAAATGTAAAAAGACATATATTTACATGATTTTATTTATTATTTTATAATTTATTTCATAATTTAATAATTGTACTAGGTAAATATGAATATGTAAATATATATTTAGAGATGCAAGTTAATTAATATTTGAAATTCTATCTATTAATGTAAAGGAGACAACAACAATATGTTAATATCTTTCACTTATCACCATAAAATAAAGATTTGGATTAAAAGAGAAATTAATATATCAATGTTCAATAGGAGGATGTCTATCTACGTAGTTATAACATCATAACAATAAGTTGAAAATTAGAGACAACACTATCAAAGTTTCATGTACCATGTGTAAACAACTTAGGATGAATATATTCAAAAGTTGATTGCCTGGGTCAAAAGGAAATATGATGAAATTATTTTCTCACATACATATTTCTCTTATTACAAAATGGTTGGTAAATACATATATGCATCAAAAACACCTACTTCATGACACATTTTACATTGCTAAGATAAAAAAATCATAACATCAACTAAATTCTACCTTTATCTTAAATAATAAATATTATTATTATTAAAAACAAATTTTTTTGTAAGTCAGATGTGTATGTATTAAAAAAAGGAAAATAATTTACAGAGAGTCTGCATAGGCAGACAGAAACCTGAGTTGCAGCGCACAGGCATTGAAAGCGAGCTACCATAAACAAAAGAAACCACCAAGCGGCTTTATCAAAACTGGAAAGCTCACCACGCAGGGCGGCCAATTTAAGAGCATAGAGATATAGTGTCAAAAAACTGTCAAAAATGGAAGTTTAACCTGAAGCACGTATAAGGCCTAGACATAAAGACTAAACATAGACCCGAATTCGACACATAACACACATAGACATGAGACAGACCAGAAGGACGGGCTAGGAGCCGAAGCAACCAAAACTGAACCGCGAGAGACCGGGGACTAAGGGAGCCCACCCGGACGCAGGAAGCGACCCATCCTGCTAGCAATGTCCAGACCCATGTCGAGGAAGTGTTTGTCAACTTTGTCTTGCAGCTCGTGCATGGAGTGGAAGTTCTGGGCCTCCTTCACCTTTAATATCTAAAAACAATTAATATCTAAGTTAAATATACATATATTTAAGAAAACGTGTAACATGATTCTTAACCATAGGAGTTCTTAATTTGTAAATAGACTTTGTTGTGATAACTATGAGCCAATACCATGTTACAAGACCATGGTGAACACACCGTTTATAAATACAACATATCCAAAAAAATCATATATATAATATATAATAATATATATATTATATATATATATATATATATACACTCCTAACCCGTGGTTTAGCTTGGGCCACAACCACCCTTAGTATGGTTGGATTTTTACCCACAAAGTTTAGAATTAGTGTCTTTACGCCACTAAATGTCTTAATGAAGACCCTCTCCACCATCTCTCTACACCTCATAAGCTAATTATAAATACAATTTAAACTAATTATATTATAAATAGAAAATAATAATATTGCAATATCAATATAACATTTATGTTACATGTTCAAAAGCTAGTGTAATATTGGGGTTTTATATACTTTTACATATTATTCATCAGTGATAATTTCTCTCATAACCCCTTGTACTTACAAATTGTTTCTCAATTACAAATTGTTTCTCAAGATACTTGAGAACTTTTGGAGAATGGTTGAGTATGATTTGCAAAATATTTGAATTTACATAAATAGTTCTACATTATTGCACAAATTATTGTCTAGTTTGATCTTATTACCTAAATTTTGTGCAACGATTTCTATAAATTTTGGTGGACACTAGACTTTAATTTGCATATTTAAGTTTTACTTCTACCTAAATTTATATAAAAAATTGCATAAAATATGGTGCACAATATTTACCTAAATATAAAAAATGTCTAAAGTAACTTTTGGATTAATATTTATTTACATTTATCTATCATCTCTTTTTATCTCACAATCTAATTTTAAATTAGTGACAAAATAATAATACATCCCATCTGTATTTTGTACAAAAATTTGCCTACATTTTAATCAACACTATATTTATTAAATTTACATATTTAGATTTTTATTCTTACTTAAATTTAAATTTCTATAATAATAATAATAAAAAAAACTAGATTCACATTTATTGTTTTTTAATTTATATATGAGTAAACTAATTATACAATAGTTAGCAAAAATTAAATTGTTAAGCTTTCATTGTAAATGAAACTCACCATTCAGGCCTTGAGCGTTATATCTGCGAACAATACAATACAGTAAATTTAAAATTGGGGTTCCATTCCAAAGCACAATTTTCAAAATTGTCCGACCGTAATTATATCCAGAGGGCATATAGAACTCTAGCCTAGATTCATTCTGGAGTAGTCTGTCGCTGTTGAAATATGGCTAGGAAGGTTAAAAGTGATTTGAATTTTGTAAGAATATTTCAAATTTCTTTTTATAAAAGTGGTGTTTGAATAGTGTTTTTTATTGAGGAAATAGATTCAACAATATCAAAAATTCAGAGAAATAGAAAGAAAGTCAAAATAGTCTGAATCCTCAAAATAATGTCTAGATATCATAAGGTAGAAATAAATTCAGCACCATCAACAACTTTTAAAACACTTAAATTTGACCATTTTTATTTAACAAAAATCCAACAAAGGCAACATTTCCATAAGAGTAAAAAAAAGACGACTTCGGCATTCATTTTCATATAAACAGTGGAATCTGTTATCAGAGACTCTCTCTTTTAAACTCGAAACTCTTAAAGTGTGCATCCATAAAATTGATTTATTAATTTTAATTTAACACAATCACAATAACTGAAATACAGGTTGAAGGAGGGTAACACTGTCGAAGTTTTACTAAAATAAGCAACTCTCTTAATTATATTTTCAGAGGCATGACATATTCAAGATGCATACAGAGATTACAGATTTAATGATGGTGTGATGCCTACAGAGATTACAGATTTAATGATGATGTTATGTCTACGGAGACATGATTTCGGAGACGAACAGGTTTAGATTCTTTGTGGAGGATCCGCCCTCGGCCACCGCTGCTCTGACAGCCGCCTTCAGTTCTCCGACTCTTTCTCTCAATTCCTGCCCTGTTTCTTCCATCATTAACATTTTCACAATTCTTTCCACGTCCTCTCTGGTGACCAGCGAATTCTGGTTGATTCTCTGCGGTGCCTCCAGTGCGATCTGGATCTCATCCACCACAAACTTTGAGTTGAAGTGCTGCTCTGCATACAGCGGCCATGCGATCATGGGAACCCCCATCGTTGTCGTCTCCAGCACGACGTTCCATCCGCAGTGCGACATAAAGCCCCCTGTAGCAGGATGCGCCAGGATGCTCAGCTGCGGGGCCCAGCCCAGAATGATAAATCCCTGTTTCTTCTCCACCATACGATCATGGAATCCTTCGGGAAGAAAGTCCAGAGCCGACGAGAACGCCTTCAATCCGGTATCCGACGGGGTCCGCAGAACCCACACGAACTTCATCCCGCTTGCCTCCAATCCCATCGCTAGCTCCTCAATTTGAGCGATCGATATGGAGTTCTCGCTGCCAAAAGAAATGTAAAGCACCGACGCCTCCACTTGCGCGTCCAGCCACTCCAAGCACTTTTCTTCTTTCGTATTGAGACCCACCTCGACCGCAGGGGCGATCCTGCGAGGTCGGTCCTCAAACGACTCTGAAGGGAGCAGAGGGCCGATTGTTCTAAGAGTGCCGTTAACACTCTGGAAATGCTTCACAAATTTTGCCTCCAGCTCATAGAAGGTGTTGGCAATGATCCTCCAGCTCTGTTTGTTCCCACGCCTCTGCTGGAGCCAGAATTGGTGCGTGCCATTATCGGTGGTGGCCTCAGGGTGCTCTGGCAGCATCTGAAGGCGAGTGAGACGAACTTCCTTGGGAAGTCCCGGGACAACATAACGACTAGAGTCGGTGCGCGGGAGATTGCGAGGCAGAACGTCCCACACGATCTGCTGAACTGACTCTCCGAACATTCCAGATGTGTCGAAGCACACTCTGGGGATGTCGAATTTCTTGGCCACGGCAGAGGCCAAGCCCAGGAGAAAGTCGGCAATAAGGCATTTCAGGGGCGGAGCGGCGAGGGCGCCGCTCACTTGGCCGCCCAGATAGCGGTGGAGGAAGCGTTCGAAGGGTTCCTTGAGGCGCTCGTTGTAAATGTGTTAGAAAACCTACACAGATGAATCTAGCTAGTAAAGGTTGAACACACAACTTTGTAGAGCAAAAACATTAAAAGAAAATTGAAAGAAGAAAAGAATGATTCATTAGAAAATATGTTACAATGCTCATTATATAGCATTACTGGGTGAAGATCCCAAGGTAATGAACTATAGTGGGTGAAGATCCCAAGGTAATGAACTATAGTGGTGATCAATGAGAAGACTCAACACCTACAACAAGTTCCGGAGATAACTAGTCAGTTGCGGAGTTAAAGAAGGAGCAAATCAAGGAGTAAATCATGCAAAAGGAATCTTGCATGCAATCCCATGCTCTAACTAAGAGTCCGCATGTAGATGTGTAGTAGTTGCATGTAGTTGCATGCTTTAACTAAGAGTCCACATGCAGTTGCATGTAGTTGCATGTAGTTGCATGCTCTAACTGAGAGTCTGCATGTAGGTGTAGTAGTTCCAACAGATGCATAGACTGCACGCTGAAACATTTCCATTTCCATTTGTTGCGGCGTCACATGCTGAAACATTTCCATTTCCATTTGTTGCGGCGGATAACAATGGCCTCCAGAATTTGAAGTTCCCTCATGAGCCGTACTTTTCCCCTCAACTCATCTACGTGCACCAACAAACCAACCAAGATTGAAAACCTAAATTTCAAAACTAAAAAGTAAAAGAAACCCTACTGAAAATTGAAATCCAAATTAAAACCTATTTAATTGCAACTCACCTCCTGCTGCAACTGCTGCTCCATGGATTTTACTGTTAACGTGCATCCATTGGTAGGATCAATGATCCTTGCTTCGACTTCAAACGAGATACTCTGCATCGCCTCTTGACGCCTCTCCTGCGGAATATTTGAGAGAAGCTTTGTCAAATTGGCGGCCCCAAATATTCTGTGTACCATTTCGAAATGGGTAGCTCCTGTGTGGTCCGCACTAAAATGGGGTGCAAACACACACCCACCCCTGCATTTCCTCCGTAAGAACTTGCATGCCCCACAGGGGGCACCACTACCCACACCTTCTCTCCTTGAAGAAGCCTCCCCTTCTTCAATTTCAATGGCCACCACCTTTCTTGCACCCGCAGCTTCAGCGTCAGCTTCTGGGTGTTTGATGAGCCGTACTGTTGCCCTCAACTCATTTACCTGCACCAACATCATCATTTTGAATTATTATCCAATTGAAATCCAATTAAAAACCTACTGAAAATCAAAATCCAATTGAAAACCTATTTAATTGCAACTCACCTCCTGCTGCAGCTGTCTTACTCTTAACATGCATCCATGGGTAGGATCAATGATCCTTGCTTGGGCTTCAAACAAATACTCTGCATCGCTACCTGATGCCTCTCCTGCGGAATATTTGAGAGAAGCTTTCTCAAATTGGCAGCACCAAAAATTTGGTGAACCATTTTGAAATGGGTAGCTCTTGTGTGGTCCGCACTAAAACGGGGTGCAAACACACACACACCCCCGCATTTCCTCCTTAAGAATTTGCATGCCCCATAGGGGCACCCCTACTCACACCTTCTCTCCTTGCAGAAGCCTCCCCTTCTTCAATTTCAATGGCCACCACCTTTCTTGCACTCGCAGCTTCAGCTTCAGCTTCTGGGTGTCCCAAGAAGAAACCTGCTACAGGTGTACCGGACCCATTTCCTTGCTCCATGTTTTGTACAACTTTCTTCCATGCAGGGTGAGAAGAGATGTCTTCCCACCATCTGCTCACATGCCTCCGCGACCAGAGTAGGTCACCCTTGTTGCAAACGCTCAGCAGATAGTGTGTCCATGGCAAATGTTGTAGATCTGCCAAGCTAAAACACTCACCCGCCAGGTATTTGCTCTGCGAAAGATTTTTCTCATAATGGTTAAGCGATTCGTTTAGCTTTGCAATGCAGTATTCCACAGTGACCTCAGTTGTGGGGTGTCCCCCGAATGGGTACAACACAATTTGAGGGAATAGGTTGAATACACGGGAGTTGAATTATCCTGCCACTTCGCAGCACTCCTCCACGAGTACTTGCTTTGTGGGCAAGTTTCCTAGGAGATGGGTGCCATGCCCCTTGTACTTTTTGGCCAGATGTTTAGGGATGTCTTTGGGGGCGGTTATTCAAGACCCGGGAAAAATTTCTATAAGATTTTTACATGGAGATGAAATATAACAACTAAAATAAGGGTAAGGGTAAATAGTTATTTTTTTAAATTCTCAGGAAAATATTTAACTGATAACAATTAGTGTCAACTTAACCATATGACTCACGAAAGAGGCCAATACCTCAACTCTACTTACACTTAAAAAAAAATTCACAAATGATAACATTATTATTTTGAGAAACTTGAACTCACAATTTGTGAAATCAAACTTCTATGAGCTATTTGGTATCAAAATTTAAAACCCACTACTAAAATTCATCATCAAAGCAAATATATCAGCTAAGGCCACCATTAACTTGAGGCACTGGGTAAACTTAAACTTAAATTAAATAATAATAAAATAAAAATAAACTTACATGAGATGATAATTTAAATAAACTTAAACTTAGATGAGGCAGGCTCATACTAATGACTTACCTAGTAAGGTGACATGCCCATCTTCCACCACAATGGGTACTTTCCCATACTGTTGCTGCACAAAAGTTAAGCAACATGAAAATGGTTATTATGAATAGTAGCAGCTTAAAGTGAGAGAGATTATATTAAAATAACTATGCTTCTACTCAAGTTGAGATCAAGATATTTCCTTTTCTTGTCAGTGACCACCATGAACTCATATTCAAGTTGCATCTCATTTAAGCAACAGAGAATCATAGTGGTTCCAGTGGAAAATTGATGACCTTGTACAGTGATGGCCATTATTAATCCGTATATATCACAGGCAAGGCTGCTTAATCATTGTCTTTGTTACACACAAATTACTTACTATAGGCAAGGCTTAATCTTTGTCTCTGTTGCACAAAAATTACTTGCTACAGAACTGAATCTCAAGAATAGTCCATAGGCCCAACCCTTTTTATAGTGTGCAAGTGGAGACCCCTTTAGTTCTAGATGGGAATGAGGATCCAAATAACATCTGAAATTTGATACTTTTGGGTATTTTGGCTATCCAAAAATTAATATTTAGTTAATATTATATTGAGTATTTAGTTCTATAGGTGTCGGAGTGATTTTTTAAAATATTATTATTAATAATTTAAAACCATATAAATGTGGATGATGATATTGAGTTGTTATTGCAAACAACCTCCAGATAAATTAGGTAAAGCCTCTTATTTCTTAATGTAGTTATTGAATGTTTAGGGAGATATCTAAGAAGATAATAAATGTAGTTTGTTCTTAAACATGGAATAGGTCCACCTAGTAGTTGATGGGTAATAAATAAGATTATAAAGTATTTAAAAAAAAAATAACAATAAAGGGTAATTCTTGTAAACCAATAAGAATATTTTCACAAAATATTCTTACAAATAGATATAGTTTTATTTGATACTTTCAATGTTGTTTGTGGTGCCAACATGTTTTCTCTACTCATTCCTTCCTTAAAATGAGTATTTGATGGTGCTCGAGTGACTTATGGGTTATTTTCTATATTCTTGTATTGTATATGGCTTTAGTTCTTGGCATATTATGAATTTTAAAGATTTCATATTAATTGTCATTAAATACAAGGAATGCCAATTACTAAAAGTCATATTATAGCTCTTTTATGGATATAAAATGGAAGTTTTTATTTTTTCCCTAGCATATTTAGAGGAAAAACAATAACAATTATATAACTTGTTTGTTTACATTATGAAGAAAAATAAAACTAACCAATTTTCTATTAAAATAATCATCCAATTTCGACTCAATGAAATAGATTTATATGTTATAATGCTCACATTTTCCCTAGAAATCACATATAGAGCAAAGGGTTTACCCCTTTCTAACCTAGATTTAGGTCCAACCTAGATCTAGGTTCATCATGAGGACCACCATAAAGAGCAAGATCAAGTGATCAATATAATATATCAACCTAGGACCTTAAATTCCCTACCCAAATATTAAATAATACAATTAATTATATGTTATATGTTATTTTAAATTAATTGTTTTAGAGATTTTTGGGGATAGTTGCAATGTTTCTAGACTAAATATCTTTTGAATAGAGTATATAGATTTAGTCAATTGAGTGCATTTCATAATTTTAGTAATAATTGAGTCTAGAGGGTTTGTACAAACCACATCAGGTAGATGGTGTAGCCATAATGTAAGTAAATATAATATA
>APFE031026922.1:30381-58253 GCA_000404065.3 Pinus taeda
TTAAAAAATAATAAAAAGTTAAAAATGACATGGAGGGTGAGTGTAAACATTTATATGTTAAGTAAGTTAAAGAAATAAAAATAATAAAATTCAATTTGTTATATTTTTATTTTATTAATAACTTGGAAATATATTTGTTACAATACCATGGGCCAATAGCAATGTCTATCAATACCACATGCACAAAAACCATAACCTATTTCATATTTTATAACAATATAACAACATTCTTAACCATGGATATTCACTCCCACTTTACGGGTGATATTATTAAATTGTAAATATAGTTTGTTACAATAGCATGGTTATCAATAACACATGCCAAAAAAAACCTAGGTTAGTCAAGATATTGATAACATTATCACAAGATTTTTAAAGATGGATATTCACCTTCACTTTACCATGGATATTATTAACTTGTAATTAAGCCAATACCATGGCTACCATGGCTTATCAATAACTTATCCCCAAAAAACATAACTTATTTCAGCATCAAAATATATGCTAACTTTCTTAAAGATGGATATTTTGTCGTTGATATTATGAACTCGTTAATAGGATTTGTTATAATACGACTGGCCAATACCATTTCTTATCAATACCAAGTGCCTAAAAATCAAGTTATTTAACAATAAAAATATTTTATAACAATATTCACAGGCTTATTAACTCGTAAATATGATTTGTGATAATACCATGGGCCAATACCATATCTTATCAATACATCATGACCACAAAGCTTCATTTATTTAACAATAAAAAAAAAAATCATCAATATTTCATTTTCATTTCATTTTATAAACATTTTTTAATTAAATATAAAAGTAAAAATTTTATAATTACTTTTGAGATATATCTAAAACTTTTATCCTCACTAATACTAAAAATATTACCATAGAGATTAAATCAAAGTTTTAATAAAATTAAAATTTAGCATACTTTTATACTTGAAATTGATATAACATAAATAATCTTATTAACAACAAGCATATATCCACTACCCATTTTAACTAACAATCCAAGGGATGAGAGCAAGAAAAGTGACAAAGAATAATAGAGGAAATATAGTGCATGATTCTTTTAAGTTTTTCATTATTGTATATTTTTTTTACATGATTGATCCAAAATAGAAGCTCAATATTTTACAACCAATTCAGTTTATTTAATTTAGATAGTTTCTTAGACATAATTCAATGGGATCAAATTTAATAAGGGAGGGATACTCACAAAGCTTGAGGGTAGAGAGAGATGGGGGGGAGAGAGAGTAATGGGGAGAGAGATGGAGAGAGAGGAAGGAAGAGAGAAATAGAAAGGGAGAGAAATATAGATGGAACTAGATGGGAGAGACAGGGGGAAAGAACAAAGACAAAGATATAGAGGTGGAGAGAGAGAGGAAATGACAAGGGAGAAATGGAGAGAGAGAGCTAGATAGGAGAGGGAAGAGAGACAAGAGGAGAGAGAGGAGGAGATAGGGAGGGAGATAGGGAGTGAGATAGTGATTTAGTTAGAGGGAAGATAGAGAAGGAAAGAAAGAGAGGGAGAGAGATAGGGAGTTGGAGGGGGGAGAGAGGGCGGGAAGAAAAATTAAGTAGAGGGAGAAAGGTGACTAGATATAGGGAGTGGCAAAGTAGATATGGAGAGTGAGTGAGGGATATAGGAGAGAAGGGGCAAAGAGAGAGAGAGAAGGGGAATAGATAGAGAGTGAGAGGAAGAGGGAGGGAGAGAAAGATAGATATGTAGAGAGAGTGTGTATGTTTGGGGGTAATATAGAGTGAGGGAATAAGAAAGAGACACATAGATACAACTAGTCTAGATCCATCTTAATGTTGGATCTACCAAGATGAGAGAGTGATCAAATATCCTTAGATATAAACCTATTAAAGTGAAAGGAGATTTGATCCCTCTCTTAGGTAGATGAGACCTTAAGATGGATCTAGGCTAGTCATATTAAAATAAAATTATGATAATTTTTGGTTAAATATATTGAAATTAAATATTCAAATAAATTTATAATTTATAATTAAATTTACAAAAAATTACCTAATTTATTGAATTTAAAAATGAATTTGCATAAGGCAATGAACCTTTTACTTTAAAATAAATTATTATTTGATTAATAATGAAGACTACTCAAATATTTAATGGAATTTCTTTCAAAATATAATTAAATTATATAAATATATTTGAAACAAAAAATTAATATTATAAGTTAACATAGATAAGTTGGAAAAAACCCATTAAAACACAGAAGTTGGGGAAAATTCCCTAATAATTCTAAAGAAAAGCAAGTCATCCCACTAAACATGGAGAAGCCAAATTTGGGAAAGATTCCCCAACAATTATGAAGAAAAACAAGTTATTCTCCCAAAAATGGAGAAGCCTTAAATTTAGATACATCTATTTAGGGATAAGTGCCCATGGATAATTCTTGACACCTAATCATTGGGATTGGGTGTATATGTGTAAAATAGTATAAATAGAAAATAAGGAGAGCTCGAATATGAAGAGACACTTGGACATGAAGCTTAACAGTTTCTCGCTCCATGTATATATCTATGATTAACCTTAATGCAAAATCACAATTCATTTGAGGAGTTACCTCTTTGCCTCACATGGTATGAGAGTGAGCTCCCAAGATAAGTTGTTGTGATGTAGCTCCTATCATTGATTTCCATTATTCTCTGTACTCTACCTATCTCCTATGATAAAAGAAATCACTTGTGCATTTCCTAATGCCCATCTGTATATTTTTCTCTGTGTGCCCAAGTGCCCTCCTCAGTTTTGAATAGTATGTAAGCTTGAGCGATGTTTCATTTTTTTTTTGTGAAAAGAAGCATTGAAGCTAGAGTGGTGTGAGATTTGAAGCCACATTGGTGTGAGCGTTGAAGCTAGAGCATTGTCTTCACATTTTTTATGGAGTAAGTCTTGTGTAGAATATTTGATATTTAAAGTGAGTTGTGAACATTGATTTATTCTTGGGTTGTGAAGAGTGACAAAGTGTGTCTCTCTCTCCATGGCTCTGAGACATTGCTTCGAGCCCCTCGACAACTCCACCATTTGGCCCACCCACCTTCCATACCACAATCCTCTACCAACATATAAGACCTATTGTTGCATTGACTATGATTGTCATTATAATACCCAAATGCACCATACCACCTCACACTATACCTCCTTCTCCATAGTGCAATCCACTCCTCATGACTTCGATCTTCCCGATTTCTCCCATGTACGTTTTGTTGAACACTCCATAGTGCCTCCTCCCTAAATGCCTATACACCTTGTATACTACTAATAATGTTGGCGTGTATGCCTCACCTCCATGTTGTCCAACATATAACACCTCCAATAGTACCACACTTCCATACTACTTAGCTCTCTCTCCCAGTTATTATTGCATGTGGTTTCAATATGTAACTGCATTTCAATATATTATTGTGTTTCTTTGTTAAACACTCTTCCCTTACCACCGTGCATTAATACCATTCCAACTCCATGTTTTTTAATTGCTATGGTATTATTGTGTCATATTATGTTAAATGTTTCCCATATATTACATATCCCCATTGCCCATATTACATATTCGTTTTTCCATATTACTACAACTCTCCTACCTGAGTTGAATGGTATAATGACGTCAACTCCTCGTCAATCATTGACCCCTACCCCATATACACCCTCCCTTAAACACTCCCTCCTCCATATACTTCCTCTCCCAAATATAGCCTCCCCTATATACAATCTCTCCCAAATAATGCCTTTGTTTTAATATATGAGAGTGTATTTTTTTCAAAAATTACCATTAGAATTGCAATTTCTTATAGTATATTGTCCACAAAGTATATTTTTTATATAGTACACAAATTTAAAATTCAATCATTAATATCTATTATTGGATTAGCTCTATCAGAAAAAGAGAAATATCCTTAATGGTCATTGTTATGCATGGAATCCCGCCAAGGCATGTTTTGGTGCTCAAAGCCCAATTTTTGACTGAATCTTATTGTAAAGCTCTGCGAATTGCAGCCACAGGCACGAAACTATGATAGAGTCAAAGGGTTGTCCGCCCTAGTTTTGTAATGTAGTGTGAGCGAGATAGACCTACCCATGGTTCGTAGACCATGGGATTGTATAAATAGAGCAAGGCTCTAAGTGTAAAATGGGAGAAAAAGAAGTAGGCAAAAGTATAAGTGATTAAGTCGCAAGTTGAAGTGTGTCTTTGGGTCGTAGAGTAGAAGAAGGCTGTACAGGTGAGTGCGTAGAGGCTAAATAGTTTACAGCTGAGTGTGCGCACCCCTATAGCTGAGTGTTCAAGGTGAAGGGGAGTCTATAACTCACGAAGTAATTAATGAATATAAGTTTTGTTATAATTCTGTGTATCTCGTCTTGGGTTAATGAATGATTGATATAATTTGCAAATATACTATTATTTTACTATGCGCACCTGCGTGAATGGTTTATATTGTTAAGTATGTGTAAAGCACTCAAGTAGGCAAAGCTAATTAACTAATGTTGGAATACTTGTAAGGTCTTGGGTAATAAAAAAGAGAAAGACGTTTGGCGTGTGGGTAGGCCTGCGTGGGGCTGTGAAGTATGAGAAAGTGTGCAAAGAAACTTATGTGCAGGGTCAAACCGCGAACCAGTTGAACTCCTCACACATCTCAAGGGTGTCGAAACTTGGTTCTAGCACCCTCTGATACTACTTCGAGTGAGACCCCATTCCGTGCTTTGCTGACTGTTGCTGAAAGGCCGAGTAGTACACGGATTTGTTTGGCTAACTTATCTCTAAACTAGGGTTAGGCCCTAATAAGTGAACAAATGGTTTTGTTACGAGGACCCGGATTTGCATAGAGATGTGTGATGTCATATCGCTCGAATATGACAAAGAAAGATATTGAAGAGTGGTTGGATAGAAATATTCACGAGTTCGTGGCACACGAAAATAAGAATCTATGATTATCAAAGGAAGAGTGGTTAGATTGCTACTTATATACGAAAATGCATGATATTTTCTTTATGTCCTTCCCCTCTAAGTTGTACGAGTGAATCTCGAAGCTAGCAGACAATCAAAGAAGGTGTAGGCTCGATAAAGCTATTGTGTGGACTTCAGAATTGGTGCACAGACTAAAAGTATCAGAAGATAAGATTGCATGTGCTGTGGATCACTTTCTCAATCGAATTATAGGAGGATTTATCACCGGGTTTGTGATAGATACTTCAGTTAGCTATAGTGAGGCAGAATGATGCTTCTTCAAAGGACTACAAGGCAAGTACATTAAATCTTTGAACAATTGCATTAAAATGCTACTATGTGAAAAGGGGGTTATGTTAATAAATTAATGCTTGGGGCTACGTGAAGTGGGAGGATCGATAGAAATGATAATAGTGCAAAACTAGAAATTATCCCCTTGATTTAACTTCCATGAGAAAGAAAGGAAGAGCTCGTGAATGTTTCACCAAGAAGTACGATATGTTTGATAAAGCAGCGAATTCCACACATACCACTCCCACCTACACCACCACTAGTTTCACCATCTTCACCCACACCACCTCTGCCACCACCACAGTTCAATATGGCAAGGGTGATAAAGATGTTGGTGTTCAAACGAGTAGCGAATGAAGGTCTGGATGAGTTTTGGTTCATGGTAAGGGTTGTATGGGAAGCACAGGAAGTCATGGATGACAATATAAAGAAAGAAACACTCGTAAGTGCTCTGTAGGATCGTACACTAACTTGGTATATTAAGCATTCCAATGACAATCCCAACGTAGGGATTGCAGATATCCAAGTTGCGCTAAACAAGGAATTTAGTAGGCCAAAATCAGAGAGATAGTCGATTATTTTACCTAAGGAAATCGTGATGCTTCCATGCGAGACCCCCTCGGAGCTGGACCAAAGACTTAAGTGTACAATTTGTGAAGCGAATATGACCTTGGGAGATGGGCAACACCATGCATGATTTGTAGCATCGTTAACGCCACTTCTAAGGAACGTGTTGTCATAACAGAAGCAAGCCACTTAGGCTCAGGCCTTTGAGATCATGTGAGACTGCATGAGACCCTGATACAAGATCCTAACGTAGTAGTTCAACAGATCCACACGCAGTTGAAAAACTTGTGCCTTGAGATGTAGATATTGAAACAAGACATGGACCATTGTTGAGTCTTCGCAAACTACCTAGCAGGGGGAGGACCATTGCCATTGAGACTAGAGACATAAGAAGGACTAAGTGTGGTGTCTGCCTTATGGTGAAAGATTTGTCAGAGAGGACGGAAGCATTCTACATATAACTTCCATCTATTACAGAAGTATACGCAAAATTCCAAGCAGTTGTTCTGTAATTTCTGCAGGTCAGTAGGCCGCAACGAGCACACCTATAGAAGTTATGAACTGATGATGGATCAAACTCCTATCTACAGAGTAAAACTAAAACACAGGCCCCCGATCAAAATGAAAGGATGGCATGCACTGGATTTTAGGGATGGGAACGAGGTTGAGGTGGAATGGGACCAGGAAGTGGTCGCAAACAACTAATATGTTACAATTGCGGAGGGCTAGGGCATTAGGCATACAATTCTACAAATCCAACAACACCATCATGCTTATATTGTGCCTACTTTGATCATGAGATGAAGAACTGTCCCATGCTGATAGCGAGGTTGCGCGATAAAGGAGCACTCCAGGTAGCCTGAAGAGATTGCATGGGTTCGCAAGGCTCCAGCAAAGGAAACCAAATTTGATTTAGAGCATGCTAAGGAGACATTCATGGAAGCTAAGAATAGCTTCGTGGATGCCTCCACTTTAGGAAGTAAAGACAAACTAGAACTAGAAATGGACCCATCAATGCTCACTACATTTTTGCAGACATGCATGAATTTTTTGCACGACAACAAAGCTATGAAGGGGCTACAAGAGCTCATCACTAGATGTGATAGAACCATGCGAGGAGAACAGTGCATAGTCCCAAAGTTCAGGAAGCACACAACGCGAAGAGGAAGAGAGATGAGATTGACCATGCAGATTATGGAATATGAAATGGATCAAGTGATTTTGGATCTAGGATCAGACGTGAAATTCTTGCCAAAGTAGACGTGGGAGCGCATGGGTAGGTGTACACTGCAATGGTCTCATATCCAATTGTGAATGTTGAACCAGCAAAATATCCTACCTATGAGAAGATTACACGGAATAATGGTAGATATCGAAGGTGCGAGCGCGATAGTAGATTTTGAAGTGATAGAGATTGTTGATGACAACAATCCCTATCCCATGCTACTGGGAATAGATTGGGCCACTGACATGAATGGAGTGATAAATCTAAAGAAGCACAAGATGATTTTTGAGAAAAATTCACTGCGCGTAGTGGTATCTTTAGACCCTGTGGAAGAAGGATCACGCTACACAAAGCCAATGCACAGCTATGATAACAACAATGATCTAGATTATATCTACAAGAAAATTGTGTGGAAGCAGGACTTGGTAAATCCAACAGTAGATGGGAGACTCTTGTGGCAGTGCAAAAGCTCCTACACCTCAAATTGGGATGAGGAAATAGAATGATGGAAGAACTAGTTACAAGAGGTAACCACACTCAACTGTAACATGATGACAAGGTTGTTGCACTGCATGGAAATAGATGTAAGAAATCTCCCTATGTATGAATGGCTGAGCGAGGTGGATGATTTCTTGAATAAATTTGAAAGAGATGTACTCGAACAACAATGTTTCGATGCTCTGAAATGGGTACTCTGTGATATGCCCACAAGATGGTGGGGTATGCATCAAAGAAGTTTTAAGGACTAGTGCAAATGCAGAAGGATGATGCACATGTAGTTTGGAAAGCTTAGATGTGGATGAAAGCTGAGTATGAAGGACGAAACAACCTGAACCCCCACCTTTCCAGATTGGTATAGGAGTATGGTGCGCAAAGCCCAGAAAGAAGATATCACACAACCGCATGAAATAGAAATCATGGGACTTGAGGAAGAAATCTAATAGGGAAACCTTAGACTCCACAAACTTGAAGAAGAAAGGGTAAGGTTAAGGAAGAAAAGTTCTTTGATGGACACAAAAGTCAATAAGATGGAGGACGAAGTAAAGAAATATTTTCTAAGAAAAAAGACCAGAATGGTAAGGCATGGAGCATGCGATCACAATGATAGGGTTAAGGCCAATTTCCATGAATTGATCATTCTAATTCCTTGGCTTGGACCACATATTGCTAAGCATAATGACTAGTGTAGCGAGTTGCAAGTAATAAAGTACATGATGCTAACCATAATAGTAAAAGTTAGAGATTCTCTAGGCAACAAGATGAATGACCAGATGAAACCTTTCATGGGTGGTATGACCACCTGACTAGCCGAGAGAAGGATAGTCTTAGTGCTCTAGGTAGTTGGAGGAGAGTGTGAGGCTATAAAATATTCTTCCTGGGGGTTGCAAGATATTAGAGATGTGCACAGAAGCAAAGAGTCTCAAGGTCCGCGACCACACATGGGGGGCTATGCTGTCATGTGGGTTGGCTAGAAAGTGACCATTGAAGTCACTATTCATGATGGGATACTCGAATTTAGGCCAAATCGAATGAGCCGTAGGCATTTAAGACACGATTTATGGGAAAATCTGGGAAAATCTACTGCCAAGGGAGCATTATTGAACTAGATTTGCAGGGAATGGTTGAATTCAAATTCCAAAAGTGCTATAAAATACAAAAGGCTACCAAGCAAACAACACTTGGTCATTTGCGATCTAAGCGGTCGAGCATTACCCTCACTTTCCTAAGCTGAGTGTTGATTAATCCCTTGAATTCACGGGTGATAGATTGTTATACAGATATAATGGCAACAACTAAGGATGGTATGGAGATAGTATAAGTGATCACCGAGGAGACCATGTAGGCCCTAACTATGGGGGATGTTCCATAAGGTGTCGAGATTGTGGAAGAAATGCCAAAATCTCCGTGCATGCCAAGACCCAAGAAGGATAAACAAGCAATGGCTTGCGTATGTGTGTCCCTGCAAAACCTACTACACAACAAACTGTTGATAGAGGAGAAGGGGAAGTTGTCACTATAGAAATAAATGATGAAGAAGAAGATCTATAGGATCTTATCATCATAGAAGAAGAAGATGAAGGCATGGAGGTAGATACTTAGCTTACACAGTCTGCGACAAAACTTCCTACCTATGTCCCACCCACGAAAAGGGTAGGCCAAATTTCTCAAAGACTTGGATGAGACCAAGAGCTCACTATAGACCTTGCTCTTCCGAGATGGCATTATGGTTGAAGCCACACACCTCGGTCACATGATGAGCCTGAGATTCGAATATTGGGACCTCACTAACCACAAGAATTTCCCTCACGTTGAGACCAGAAACCTCATGAAGTAGAACAGTATGCGGGGGTGACAACATTAGAGCCATAGAAGTGGTTGTGCAGAGTGGAAAAGGTTGGGCTATTGAACCTGCTCTGGGTGTCACATTTCAACTGTGCCCCAATAACCATTTCGTCATCAGGAATCTACTTTGCCTGGTGCATGATCAATTTTTATGGCTAGAGGAGCCCATCACCATCATGATAGGCTTGATTCATCACATCTCCCAGCTTCCATACAAAGGAGACGACCCCGTGGCCATATCTAAAGGGAAGGGTAGTGATTTGGCTATCGTGAAGGCCATGAAGAAAAAGTACAAGCTGGAAAAGAAGAAGAGGGATTACGCCATCTCGAGCATCAAGGACAAAGTAGTACACATGGCAACCCAAATCCTGGTAGGAAAAGTTATGCACAAGTGTCGCACAGATGAGGTAACTACGTCGGTGGTGGTATTGGCCGATCAGTGCGTAGAGGGGGTCTAGTTTAACTTGTCTAAATTCCTCTGCATGAAATTTTTAGAGAATTGCCGCAAAGCCTAGGAACAAGGAAAAACATTCCACTATGCAAAGTTGTTGCTATCCAGCATGCTCATAGATGGGGAATTGCTAAAGGATTGTCAATTCCCCATAATTGACAGATATTTACCGGAGGCCACAAAGTATGCTTTGCTCTGGGCCATGAAGGATGATAAAAGGATACGCAATAGCAAGATATTCTTGGTGTTCATGGATATGAACCTCAGAATGTCGATCAAACATAAGCCATGATTGTCACCCACGGTTTACAACAATATGCAAAGTTTTGTAGAACTTAAGGCAGGCATGCGTAACATATATATCAAGGCATGTAAGGACCTAACTAATAGTGGACAAAGCTACTCTTTGTAGCCACTGATGACCATATTTTCAATGTCCTGGAGGCATGGCCACTGGAATGGCATACCCCAGACATTGCAGAAATCAAGAGGTTGACAATGTAAAAGAAGAAAGACGAGGCCAAGCTGCGCATCAGATATTTGGCTGAAAAACAAAGGTACGAAACAACAGTAGTAGAAGTGTGGGCAACGCGGGATGTGGTAGAAAACGAAGCTGAGTAGGAAAAGGGCACAACAATAGTAGCAACATAGGAAGTAGCCGCGAAGGAGGACGAGGGCCAAAGAATGCCTTTGCAGGGGTAGGAAGTAGAGGAAGAAAAAACAGAAGAAGGAGGCATAGACCCACAAACCACATCAACACAACTAAAGCACCAACACCCAACAGAGCGGGTAGGGTCATGGAAGAAGGTCAAGGCCTTGAAATTCTTCATTGACGTGATCACCCTAACCGAGGGTCATCTACATGGCATCAGTGAGATGGTGCGTGATGTCACTAGTGAGGCTATCCAAGATTTCATGCAGGAGAAAAATATTGTGTTGGGGGCCATCAGAGCACAGTTTCACGAATTACAGGTCTGCCCCCCTCAGATTGGTAACCTTTCGACCAACCTCGCAGTCGGATCCACGACAATAGAACATATGTTGTGCACGCGAATGACAAACACAATAGTGTTGTCGGAAGGGGCACTAGTCACATCAAATGAGTCTGACAGGCCTTCAGTTAGCACTTTGAAAGGTCTTGGTGTTAATCTAGTTTCCCTCCTACGCGAGACATTATATGTGTTGCGAGATGGGATAACTGCAGAGCTGCGAGCTAGGGAGAGTTGTGCGTTCCAAGTCCTCAGTCAGCAGAAAACAAATATGGAACAACTAATCTTACTGTGTGATGTATTGGTGTTGGAAAATCAACAGTTGGTACATGTGATAGATGACGCTTTCCAAACCATCCACAAGAGGTCCATCCCAGCAGATATAGCAATGGAGACACAGATCCACAAGTTAGTAGCAGGGGTCTGCGAGGCTAGGGAGAAAATGATAAAGGTTCAGCTAGAGTTGAATCCTCAGATCACCAAGCTATGGTTAAAGGCATAACCATCCACTCCCTCGAAAGTTAGAGAACATTTTGCTCGTGCTATCACAATGGGATTGGAGGAAATCGCAGGTGTAGTTTGAGACTGCACCAGCATGTTGGAAGAATAACTTGGGGTCCTCACAACTCTGCACGAGGACACCAACATCCAATGCTTAGAGACAAAGGTAGGAGAAACCTTTGGGTCATAGGGTAGGAGAAATCTATGCAACTAAGTACGCAGAGGCCTAATAGTCTACAACTGAGTGCATGGACCCCTGCAGCTGAGTGGCCATGGTGAGGTCAAGTATGGAACTGAGAAAGGAATTAATAAAGAGAATTTTTGTTATAATTATGTTTATCTAGTCTTGGGTTAATGAATGATTCATATAATTTACAAATATATTGTTATTTTACTGCATGCACCTGTATGAATGATTTATATTGTTAAGTATGCTTAGAGCACTCAAGTAGGCAAAGCTAATTAACTAACATTGGAATACCAGTAAGGTCTTGGGTAATAATGTAGAGCGCGATGTTCAAACCCTTGGTAGGTCTACGCGAACGCAATGTATTAGGTTGCGAGGTACGGGAAAGTGCGTGAAGCAACCTATGCACAGGGTCAAACCACAAACCATTTTAACTCCTGAGACATCTCCATGGTGTGGAAACCTAGTTCTAGTACCCTTCCATACTACTTCCGGTGGGACCTTAGTCCACCCTTCGAAGACTGTTACTAAAAGGGCGAGTAGTATCGGGAATTTTTTGGCTAACTTAGCTCTGAACCTAGGTCAGGCCACAATAAGCCAACAATCATGGAAAATAAAACACACTCTCATTTCCAATGAGTTCTAGACATGAGTTTGTGTAGGAGAACTAGATAATGAACATGCAAAGCCTAGCTCAGATGAGGAGATTACCATTTGGGAAAATAAAATAGCAAGGCCTATGGCCTTATTGCCACATCTATAAATGAAGACGTGAGTCGCCATATTTCACCATTTTCAAATTCTTTTGAAGTGTTATAGAAGTTGAAGGAACCCTATGACTCACACTCTAAACATGAAATTGTCCAATTCACGATTAAATTGTTGAGTCTTGAATTGAGAAATGATGACCCTCTTGCTTTAGCACCAGAAGTTAGATCCATTATGCATGATATAAAAACCACTCATGTTCAAATATACATTCCTCTCATAGCTTATGTCAAGGCACTATATCCCACTTATCCATATTATCTTAAGTTATTGCAAGCAAGTGGAAACCTCAAGGAGATTACCTTTAACTCCCTTGAGAAGAACTTTGTTGAGAGAGAAGGATTTTGGGAAGAGGACAACTACTCAGTCTTCTGAAGAAACTATGTGTCTTGCACAGAAAGACAAGAATCATGCACAAGATTATTCTAGATGAAGAGGTGGCTAAAGAGGTAGAGGAAGAAGAAATTTTAAAGGCACGAGGGAATACAACTCCTAGGGAAAAGTGTGATCTTCATTGCATATGTTGCAATAGAGATGGGCATGATGCATCAACATGTAAGTTTCCTTGGGATAGAATTGAATAGGAAATAAATGAAGCCAAAGGTAAAACAAATGAAAAAGGGAAAGGTAAATCACCTCAATCCGCTCACTACGTTGTGGCACATTGTAATATTGGACTAAGTGAAAATTCTTTAATGTTTCACTTGATTCTTGGAAAAATGATTGGTTTCTTGATTGAGGAGGGACTTTCCACATGACTTTCAAAATATATTTCTTTGAAGGATTTTCTCACAATGTTGATGGAGTAGTATACTTTTTGCAGACAAGTCAAAGCTCAAGCCATAAGGACTTGGCACAATGAGGCTCAAACTGCTTGTTCTTCCATAATTTCTTCTACATTATGTTTTATATCTCCTGGAGATGAGAATAAATTTGTTGTCTTTGGCCCAGATCTTCCAGCAATGGCACTCCATTCATATGTTTGATGGCAAAGTTGAGGTCAGAAAAGCATCACATCACTCACTTGTCATGACAGGGATAGAAGAAGAAATACTTATCAAACTGCAAGGTACCTCTGCTCATGCACAAAATTTATCATACATTTCTCATTATGATCAAGATACATTTCCATCAATTCTTTTATGGAATGGTAAATTTAGACACTTGAGTTATGACAACCTTTGTATGTTGAAGAAAAGTGGTGTTACCCATTTGCCTACAATTCCTAGGAAACCTAAGCAATGTGATGCTTGTATCTTAGTAAAGCACAACACATAGTCTTTTCATTATTCACATTCGAGAAACATAGAAAAATTGAACTTATTCATTGAGACTTATGTGGCCCAGTTATTTTTCCTTCTGCAAATGGAAATAAATATATGATGTCATTTATTGATTATTACACGAGAATGTGTCGGGTCTATTTATTGAAGAAGATATATTATGTTTTTCAAACATTCAAGAACTTTCATCCATGGATTGAAGATGATACATGATATCATATTGGATCTATTCACATTAATGATGGAAAATAATACACTTCAAATGAATTTGAAAACTATCCTTGCCAACATGGGATCAAACATCAAACAATTGTGCCTTATAATCCCCAATAGAATGTAGTAAATGAAAGAACGAAGAGCACAATCTTAAATATGGTATGTTACATGATGTTTTTCAAGAATGTAAAATTTTTTTTTTTGGTTGATGCAGTTCTATGTGTTGTGTATGTAAATAATAGGTGTCTACCTAATGATATTAGAAGAAAGACTCCTTATGAAACGAGGTATGGCCACATTCCTTCGATAAAGCATCTCAGCATCCTTGGTTCCACCTATTATGCTTTGATAGCTAAGGAGAAAAGAAACAAAGTTGGTGTAAGGATTCATAACTGTATCTTCTTGTGGTATTCAAATAACTCCAAAGCATACCATCTCTATGATGAGGTTAATAAGAAGTTGTAGTGTCTAGAGATGTCATATTTCTTGAATCTTCCAAGGCTCAAAATGTTGTTGAGTAGAATTTTGATCGCTTGGATATATTCGGACATGCCAAGTCTTTTCAAGAATTTATAATGAGATTCCACATATTGAAGGGCATATGTTATACTAGATCAATATGTGGAATCTTCTTCTGAAGTACTCTCTCCCCCATATGAAGCTCTAGCCACTTATGACACTTTGAGGGATGTAATTGATGGAATTGGGAGAGTCAATCTTGATTCAACCCCAACTCAGTCAACTGACCAGCCTAGGCCATCTCAGAAAGGTCCTCCAAAATGACTCACAAAGACACTTGAAAGCATTCATCTTGATGAGGCTGGAAAGACATGAACAATAAATTAAACCAAGCAAAATGGAGGTGATGTAGATGATTTTTATTCACTTGTTGATATGGATGTTTCTTATGATATTGAATTGAATTTGCTTCGATATTTTGAATCAATTTCCTTCAAAGAATCTTCTTCTCATGATGAATGGAAGGAAGGGACGGAAAAGGAGTATGAATCCTTGATAAATAATGGCACTTGGAAGCTAGTTGAGCTTCCATTTGGAACCAAACCAGTAGACTGCAAGTGGGTCTACAAGAACAAGTATAAATCTAATGGCTCACTTGACAAGCACAAAACTAGGCTTGTGGAAAAAGGTTTTACATAGAAGGAAGGGATCGACAATGAGGATACCTTTTCCCCCACACCAAAATGAGCTACCATCCAGACACTCTTTGCCTTTGAAGCTCAAAACAATTCAAAATTCCATAAAATGGATGTAAAATATTCTTTCTTGAATGGATATATGAAAGGAAATGTCCTTATGTCCTAGCTAAAAGGATTTGGTGTGAAGGGCCGAGAACATAAAATATGAAATCTTGTAAATACTTGTATGGCCTCAAGAAAGCACAACGAGCCTAGTATGATAAGTTAACATGGCATCTTGTGAAAATTATCTTCAAACATTATGATGTTGATGATGAAAATTTGTTTGTCAAGAAAGTTGGAAAAATAATTGTATATGTTGTGGTGTATGTAGTTGATATTTTGATGACAAGGAACAATGGGAGCTATATTGCATCCATAAATAAGGAATTGAGGAAATGTTTTGAAATAACATACTTGGGGTATGTTCAGTACTATCCTGGTATTGAAGTAACTCAACATCTCATGTTTATATTCCTCTCTCAGAAGAAGTACATTGGACATATGTTGAACAATTTTGGCATGACTGAGTGCAATGCTTTGTCTATTGTAATGGAACAAAACTTAAAGATCAAATCCACTGAATGAAAAGAATTTGAGTATGCAACAAAGTATAGACAACTTGTAGGAGGTCTCAACTACCTCACTACTATGAGACAAGACTTTTTGTTTATTGTTGGAATCCTCTCCAGGTTATGCAAAATCCTTGTGAGGACATTGGTCTACTATGAAAACAGTTCTAAAGTACTTTAAGGGAACTGAAGACTTTGGGCTTAAGTATACTCACGTGGGTGACTTCATCTTGATTCGATACTTTGATTCAGACTTCGATGGAGATAAGGAAACTAGGGTATCTAGTTCAGGTTATGTTATGAGTCTTGGGTCAGGAGTTATTTGTTGGAGGTCATATAAACAATAAGTTCCAACATATTCGAAGACAGAGGAAAAATATGTGGTAGTAGCTGAAGCAACAAAGGAATTTGTGTGGCTTAGGAAATTCTAGAATATTTGCAAGTGAAACAAGTGCATTCAACTAAACTCATGATTGACAACACTTCTGCAATAAAGTTGGCCAAGAACCCAAAGTTCCATGATCCAATGAAGCACATCATTACAAAATACCATCTGATTCAACATCATGTTGAGGCCAAGACAATCCTTCTACATCATTGTTCAACAAATTAGTTGTTTCCATATATATTCTCTAAAATGCTTGTAAGAGAAAAAATTGAGAGATTGAGAACGATGCTTGGAATCACCAACATCCCTTCAGATTAAGAGGAGGATGTTGACACCTAATCATTGGGATTAGGTGAATGTGTGCAAAATAGTGTAAATAGAAAATAAGGAGATGTGGAATATGAAGATAGACGGGGAGTTGAAGACCAAGAGTCTCTCCCTCCATGTATATATATATGATCAACCTTAATGCAAAACCACAATTCATTTGAGGAGTTACCTCCTAGCCTCACACTAATAATGAGCTCTAAATATGGTAATTGATGCCCATGGCTTATAATGAGGTGGAAATAAGGTTATGAATGTACCCATGTCTTATAATGAGGTGAAAATAAGTTAATGGAACTATTTTTACCAACTTGATGGCTCAAAATGCATCGACAAATTTTCTCTGATGTGATTATCGCCTAAAGGTTTCATAACACATGAGCTTCATTTCTAGCCGAGTTGTGATTTGGGAGTTAAGTTTAAATTTTATGAATTTTGGAATATAAATTGATTAAATTTAATATAATGCAAAATTTATATCAAATATTTTCTGACCCAAATTACATACAGATTTTCAATTCAACCGTTTTGGAACCACTTATTATGATTCATAGCTATCCATCTATGTCCTCATGATGAACTACATTAGGTGGTTGGAAATGCTTTGAATTGAAAATTTGTATGTGATTTGGTCCGAAAAACATTTGATATAAATTATGAATCACAGAAGCCTAGATCAAGCTAATTAAATAAATAATATATAAAATTAAATTTGAAATTCATAAATGCATTTATTCTATTAATAACATAACTCTTTATTATTAGTATGGTAGGACATGTTTGTAATGTAATGTCCTTTTTAACATTTTTAAATAAATTAATTTTTTATATAAAAAAGAAATCATAATATTAATATAATATTGTTACTTGTTCAAATTACATTAAAATAACAATAAAATAGATTAAAAATCATAGAATTAATAATTATATTTATGATTTTAATTATAATTAATAATTAAACGAGTCCCTCTCCATGCTAACTTGTGATGGGTTCAAATTTATTGAGATGCAAACATGTTAAAATAATTTTATCCTTATAGGAACTTGATATATGAGGAGTTTACATTCATCTAGGCTAGTATATAATCGAAGAAGCATTCATGATGATTTTACGTTAATCACATAAAGTCCTAGCTATGCAAAATAATCTCACTGAATAGAAAGTTTTTATTTTTCAAAACCATAGTTCTGTTTTTGGGTTTTCACAAGAAACATGTATTTTACATCTAAATATGATGTTTTTAGTTTTGAAGAATACAAAAGAGAAACATAATATCTTGGAAAAAATATCTGGAATTTTTTTCTCCCTCTTTATTTAGGTGGTGTTGTCATATGGTGGACTTTACTTAACCATGATAAGATGAAGCCAGTTTCAACTAAAAGTTATGTCAAAGTATTTTTTGATAAGTGGTCTGATGTTTGGAAGAGGGGTTAAAAGAACACAAGAAATTTGTTTTGATACACAAACTTTCTATTATAGATTGAAAAACGTAATTAACAAGAAAACATTATTTTATCTATAAACTTTAGTAGCAAACATAAGTTCAACAATATTAACTCTGCAAAAAGGTTGCAAGTTCCCATGCAAAAATATTCAATGAACATATGCTCAGCATGACCATTTTTATTATTCTAAAGATTTTATGATTACCATAGAAAAATATGTGTTTCCTTTTGTTTTTTATGCTTCAAAAATGTGAACTATTGATATTATTTGGGGATATTATTCAATGGAATCAATTGGTATAATTAATATTAGTGTGCAAAATAAGTTTTTAAAGCAATGCTGTAAGAAAAAAAATTACATTGTAATTTACAGATGGGAAAAGCGACCTAGTGTAAAAAGTATTTGTAGGGAAACTAATTATAGTACCTAGCCATAGAATCAAAGGAAGATCTTACAAAAGAACCCAAAGAAAATCCCTATGAAGGGCATATAAAAAATAAGAAGCTAAATAACTAAATGACTCATTGGAAACACACATTCAACTATTAAATGAAGAAGAACTAATAAATATGGATGAATTAGAATAAGTTCATTTAAAAGGAAATGATAAAAATCCCTAATAAGGGCATACAATAAAAGAAAAATCTAGGGAGATAAATGACTTGAACAAACCAAATGTTCAAGATTCAAAGAAATAATAATTAATAGCTATAGATGTTGTATATGTAACAACCCTCATGAAAATTTCATGTAATAAAAGTTAATAAAAGTAAAAATAATAACCATAGTTGACGGGACACTTATTCCAAGTTGAATGTTGGGTGACACATCCTCTTGTGGGTGTTCATTATAGTTAATATGGCTAAAGAAATTGGAAAAACAAATGGCTGAGGGTTTGGAAAGGAAAAATGACATGTTGGAACATTTATTGATGAAAATAATGGAAATTATAAGAAAAGGGAGGTGAAAGGTTAGAGGTTTCATGTAAGGAGGAAAATGAAGAAAATAAAGGCCTCATTCATAAAAAGGCTTTTGAGGATTAGTACACAGACTTTGGTGAGTTCAATTTTCAATCTTTGTCATTATTCTCTCTCTCTAATACTCTTGGATACTTAGAGTATTCTTGGATCACTCTTGGAAAGTGTGGAAATACTTGGAGTTTTGGAGCAAGAAGGAAAGGAAAGAGAAATAAATCACGAGAGGACAATGGGATCAGAAGCTACAATAGATTTTTCTTGTAGGTACCAAGTCGTATGTATGTATTCCTCACTAGTGTTGGCATGCATGGCATATACATGTTGATTATTGGTCATGATCTCTAAGTCACATGGAGGATTTCCTAGAATGAAAGTGGATTGCCTGGCCTTTCCATTTCTTCTATAGTCATGGAGATTATGGGTTTATTTCCTTCTTCTATTTTGATTGTTTCTCATGTTTCCTTTAGATTGTGTTTAGTTATTAGTTTCTGGAAGCCTTGGTTGGACAAACTCTCTTGAAGTTGTGTAACTACCTAGGTTGAGCTACTAGTCTTGGAAGCCTTGGTTGGAAACACACTATGGAATCCCTTGGTGGGTTGAGTTACTAGTCCTAGAAGCTTTAATTGGAACAAATGCTCTAGATCCCTCGAAGACTTGGGTAGAGACCAATATGATTATAGTTTTATGATGGCCAACCATGAGGTGGAATGATTGTTTGATGGGTTAAGGTGGATGGCCTCTAGAAGATGTGGATGTTTTTAGATTGATGTGTTTTATGATATCTGACATTCATGCTTAGAATATGGCATGGGGGTGAATGACTGAAGAGAGATTTGGCTCAACCATTATATGGTTGTATAGAATTTGGAAGTCCCATCTTGGGTTTGGATTTTGCATCATTAATATGAGGATCCTTGAAATCGCAAGCATTCAGCATTTGCTTGAGTAGGGTCGGTTGGCTGACTTCGGACTTAAACTGTCCTGCCAAAGTGGAATCAGCAAGAGCTGGTGCCATCTTTTCGACAGAATTGACGATGCATTTGAGGGTCATACACTAGCTATGTGGTTTTACCAAATATGTCTAGTAAGAATCCCAATTCAGCTTAGTTACTCTTTTGATTGATTCTGCCTTTTCTTGAGCCTTCTTTTTTCCAGTCTGTCTGCAATTGTTGTACATATGCATTCTACTTTGAAGATATTTTAGACAATTGTTATTGGTTTCAGGATTCAGGTTTTTTTTTTTTTTTTTACCTCTAGCATTCTTTCTTCTGCATTTCTGGGCTTATAGGTAACTGAGCAATTAGAGGCTTACCATTTCAACAAGTTTTACCTAGCGATGCCCGATTAGCGCTAGGCACTAATCGCACATAGGAAACTGCCTCTGTTTCTTGATTCGGGCTTCCTTGGTACAATTTTCTCCTGTTGTGCATTTTCTTTTAGTGGATGTAAAGCTCAAATTTTGTGAAAATAATCATTTCGTATGTTCTTGACCTTGACTTTTAAATTGTCTGTTTCTTATGTCTACGCTATCTGGTATCCATTTAATCATATCTTTGTAGGGGAGAATTCTGGGCCTTGCTACTATCCGGTGCAATAACGAACAAGCTAAATCTGCAACTAATGCTTCGGAAGACCACTGTGAACCTACAGAAGTCGTAACCTCCATTACCTTGTGATTCTCTTCTTCAAGTAGATTATACATGCCTTCCCAACTCATAATACGAGCATCTCTATTATAGGCTATGTCTGTATAGAGGGGTGTCATTTCTTTGTCGTTAGAACCTAGAGCTTTGCCTTTCTTCCCCATAATATCATGTATATTGATCTGTATAGTTCTTTGTTCTTCGTTCATGAAGTTTACAAATAAAGTGAGAGTAATGATAAGGAAAGGTGATGGGAAGGCTTTTAAATGTCGAAGACATAAAAATTATATGACCTTATGTGAACTGGCTCTTTGATAAGCACAAAACCATATTTCATTAACAACTCGCAACTAACTCATTAATGAGCATTAAAGTACATAACCAGGTTTCGGTTCATGGAAAACGTTTTTCTCGAATAATGAGCCCGAAAGATTCGCAATGAGAGATTTTTCGATTTGCTTCGCAATATCGCAGATTGTTGTATCGCATTTTTATGATACCATTCCACCACTTTTTCGCAATATCGCCCTGTCGCTATATCGCAATATCGCAATATCATAGGAACACAACATGTGATAATTTTGTTTAATGTGATTTCTGCGAAATGTGATTTTGTGATATGCATCATCGCATATCAGTGATTTGGGGGGTTTTTAGCATAGGCAATCCTTGATGCATGCGATGTGATGCGATATTTCTTAAGGAGCAATCTTACCTTGTCATGAAACTTAAGCCTTTTTTAGATTTTTCGAGGGTATTTTCCTAAGTTTATGATGGTAAGTTTATTAAAAAGGAAATACAAACACTAATTCATTTTTCAAATTTTTTGACTAAGGGCCCCCACTTATTTAGTATTAGTAATAACACTAGATAAGAAGGGGGGTTGTTGTTGGCCACAACGATTGGTGATTCACTTGGAAGAACCAGTTATCTCTGCTTTTCTTTTGAATTTTCTAAACTACCAAAACAAAATTTTTTCCAGAAAGTTAAACTTTATTATAGAAAGAAAAAGTACATTATGATTTTTTCTATCAATGATATTTTATTTCTTCTATTTTCAACTTTGATTATTGACTCCCTCAAGCTAGTCCTTGTATCTACATCAATCATTACTTGGTTTATAGAGATAAAAGTAAAGTCTTCTCTATAAATCAGCTTTGAATATGCTCATTTGTCGTAGGTAGAGCCTCTACTGCCAGTAGGCATTTACAGCCTTGATAGGGTTACTTGTTACCTAGCAATGATCCTGTATCCTACATAGAGAAATATACAATTTTCAAAGAGAAATCCATATCCACATTTATTGCTTTCATTTTCTTTTTTACCCTTAAAGAACAATGTCTTAGTTTGATAGCCAATTTATGACACAGTCATCCACTTGATTTATAACTTTGCTGAACAAGTTGGCTCGTGATGAGACCCCTTATCTTTTGATTGCAACAATCTTGAGTCATTTCCCTATTATGGTATGTAGTATTGGCAAAGTCGGCAAGCTATAATATCTATGATCATGATAAGATGGCCTCATGATGAGACCTCTTACTCTTTAAGTTAAAGTGTATCATTGGATCATTCTTTGAGCGTTGTAGTTTCCTAGGTGTGGAGGAAGTCATTGTTTCCTTAAGTTAGCTCTAGACGACAATGGTAGAGTTTTTGGAAAGAGCTTTTCTATAGAGAATCTTCATTTTGTTATTGATACCTTTCATTAGACTGATATAAAACAATTTCCCACTAAAGGTCATTTTTTATCAAAATTTACGAAGTTGAAACTAGTATCATTTCTAGGTCTAGACTTTTTAACTCTATCTTTCAATAATAATGATCAATTTTCTAAAAGAATTCTATTTATACAAGCGAAAAAGAAAAATATAAAAGAGAATTTGTGTCTTTTTCGTGAATTCCAAATGTAACCATTTACAACCAGTTTTATTACCGAAATAAACTAATATACAAACTAGAAGGAAGATCTCCTATGGAAAATATTTCTTGAGGATTTGTCTGTTAACAGGTAAATAATCTCTTTTTCCTATTAAATCCTATAACATAAAAGTGGACGGAGCTATTACTTCTATGATTTGAAAAGGGCCAAGCTGCATTCTTTGAAATTTTTTATGTTTCCCTTTTTCCTCATGAGCCTTGTCTCATTTTAAAACTAGATCTCCCATCTGAAAGTCTTTTCTAGTCATCATGTTTGAATCAAAAGAGGTTTTCACTAATGCTTGATGATGAGAGTGAGTTGTTTTTGCCTATTCTCGTTGTTCTTCTAATTTAATTATTTGCATTTGCCTTAGTTGTAAGGAGGAATTTGGTACTTCATCAATATATTGAACTAAGGACAGAGAGGGAATTGCTAAATGGGTGGGAAGAACCACTGTTTTCCCATAAACTATATTGAATGGAGAAGTGTCGGTGGATGCTTTCTACATTATTTGATCTACCCATAAAGCATATATTAAAGACTTATGCCAATTTTTATGATTTTGGCCAACTGTTCCCTTGATAATCCTAATTAGGTTTTTATTTATAGACTCAGCTAACCCATTCCCCCGTGGATAGTAATTGGTGGAGTATTTAAGCTTGAAACCCCTTTTGAGTGAAAATTCAGTCCTTGCATTACCAGAAAAATATGATGCATTGTCAAACATTAAAGCAAAAGGCAACCCAAACCTGGTGATTATAAATTGATCTATGAACTCGATGATATGTTCAACATTAGCCGTCTTGAGTGGAACTGCTTCTACCCATTTAGTAAAGTAATATGTTGCTATAAGGATATATTTATGCTGTTTAGAAGAGGGAGGAATGATCTCACCTATTATGTCCAATCCCCATTGATCGAAAGGTTGCTCAATGTTCACTGGTTATAGTGGTAAGGATGGTTTCTTTTGTCTCCCAGCACCGGTTTGATAGACTTGACATTTCCTCACGTATTTATGGGAGTCTTTGAATAATGTGGGCCAGTAATAGCCTGCGCATAAGATTTTATGTGCAGTAGCATCTCCAGCATAGTGTCCACCTGCTCGCCAATGATGGAGTACCCGCAATACTTTTTCATCTTTCAATTTCTCAAGACATCTGAGGAGAACAAAATCATAATTTATTCTAAAAAGAACATTGTTGATGAGTTGATATTGTTTGGATTTCAGACTTAGAGCTCTTTTCTTGGTATGATCAAGGTTTGAAGGGGCATATCCATTCTTTAAGTAATAAATGATATCAGCATATAATGACTCAACATCGTTTAGGCTTACCTCATACATTTGTATCTCTGCAGATGGAATTTCGGACATAAGCGATGCTCCGTCCAGCATTTTGCAAAAGCCTTGTCCTTTTACAATACTTTTTGGTTTGATTTCTACATCATATTCCTGTAAGGTACTAACCCAATTGGCTCTTTCCCCACCCACATCTTTTTGTACTAAAATATTTCTTACTGCTGGAAATGGTACTATGATTTTCATATGGGTTTTGAGTAGAAAGGCTCTGATATATTTGAATGCTTTGAAAACAGCGTAATCTTGTTTCTCCATTTCTGAATAATTTAGTTCAGCCCCCTGTAAATTTGAACTGAAGAAGGAAATCAGGGCTTGTTCCTTTTCTTGATTTGCTTGAGTGAGTATCACATCATATGATTTATCAAAGGAAAATGTATATAAAATGAAAGGATATGAAAAATTTGGAGTTTCTAAAGATGGAGTGTTCACAATTGCTTGTTTGATCAAATTGAATGCCTCATATTCATCTTGGCCCCATTTAAAGTTCAAGTTCTCTTTTCTTATTGCTTGTAAAGGAGACACGATTCTTGAAAAATGTGGAATGAATCTCTTTAAAAAGTTAATCTGGCCAAGAAAAGATTGCATGGATTTCTTGTTGTGAGGTGAGGGTAGTTCGGAAATCTCTTTGATTCTGTCAGGATCAATGTTAATTCCAGATTTTGACACTATGAATCTGAGAATTTTTCCTTTACGTAATGCGAAAAAAGATTTTTTCGGGTTAAGTGAAATTCCATACCTCTCACAATGTTGGAAGATTTGTTTTAGGTCTCTAAGATGATTGATTTGTTTCTTGGAATATACAGTTATATCATCCAAATAGATTACTACAGATTTGTTAACTAAACCTTTGAATGCGATGTCCATTGCTCTCTGAAATGTGGCACCAGCATTGATCAGACCAAATGGCATATTTTGATATGCGTATGTACCCCATTTAGTTCTAAATGTGGTTTTTAATTGATCATCAGGATGTACCAACACTTGATTGTAGCTTGAAAATCCATCCAGGAATGACATTAATTCTAATCCTGCGACTGCCTGTAGTATTTGTTCCATGGGAGGCAAAGGAAAATTATCCTTTTGGCAAGCTTTATTAAGATTTGGAAATTCAATACAGATTTTGATGTCTCCATTCTTATTTCTAATGGGAACCATATTGGAAACCCATTTGCAGTGTCGAACGGGAAAAATTATTTTGGCTTTCAACAACTTATTGAGTTCGGATTTGATCTGGTTTTCTAGATTGGGATGGATCTTTCTCAATTTTTGTTGGATAGGTTTTTCATTGTCTATCATTGGAATAGTACGTTGGATTATGGAGGTGTCATATGTTTTGAGTTCATCGTAATTCCAAGCAAAGACACTTTTATATTGTCTCAAGAGACGAATATATGCTAATTTTTCTTCAGGAGCTAGACCAAGGCCTAGGTTGATATTTTGTGGTTAGGTATCACTTCCTAGATTTACTAATTCGTAGTTCAAATTTGAACTTTGGAGTTTTGAATTGGTAGATCTTTTAAACCGATCTTTCAAATCATAAAGGTCTTCTAACTTGACTATTGACTTAGGTATTGCATTGTTAGTGCCATCTTGTTGCAATTGTTGGTCATGTTGGTCTTTGTCAATTATTTGATTGGTGTAGCATCCTTCAGATGTGAGGAAACTCACAATATTAGGATCATCGTCAGAAATCCTCTAATTGGTAATGTTATTAGGAATCCAAGGTCTAAAAATTAATTCATATGAAAATTGATCAGGGCTAAAATCTTCTAAAGGAATGAGCTTGGACGCTACGTTGGCTAAGAGGTCTACACTATCATTCTGGAGTCTAGGAATTGACGAAATATTAAATGCTATAAAGTGTTCAGTAAGATCTTGAACTAAAGATTGGTAATGTTTTAAATGACCTGATAAACAATGTATAGTATTATGTACTTGTCTGATTACAATTTCAGAATCTCCGAAAACTTGAAGGTATTTGACGTCTAATCCGATTTCTTTGTATAACCCTTGGACTAAAGCCTCATATTCTGTGGTATTGTTGGTGCAATCAAATTCGAGTCTACAATTTAGCATAGTTTTATTTCCCTCTGGACTTATTAACACGCATCCTGCTCCTGCTCCTTCGTTAGACTTAGAACTATCAAAAAATAACTTCCAAAATAAATATTTATTTACAGGATTATCTATAAAATTAATACATTTAGAACTATCTGTCTGAGAGAAAGTTTCTACTTGAGATAAAACAAAATCTTCCAAGTAAGGTGAAGAATGAGCATTAAAATTTCCTAGGAAAGAATCTACTCAGTAGTTGCCAATGATGTTGTTGTTGTATGCTATTGGTTCATTCTCTCCTTCCAGTTCTGTTACTATGAATTTCTGATGTCTTTCTCGCTCAACTTTTATTTGATTTCGTTTACCATTGTAAGAGAGCCACATGTGCGACTAGTCAGTTGCAAAGTACCCATGAAGTTTTTCTGACCAATCTTTGTTAAGAATTAAGCCAGAAAATTCTGAAATATCAACAACTAAAATGTCGATAACTTGACATACCTTTGGGTTGGATGACAACCTTATGGTATCCTGATTTAATTCGCCAATAACTTTTACTTGCGATCGATCTAGTTGAACTATGCGCACAACAGAATTTTGCAGTCGAACATTCAAATTTGTACATATTTAATTTGGTAAGATACTCGATGAAGCTCCAGAATCCACTAAGCAATTATGCACATTTTTATTCAAAATTTCATAAGTAAGAAGAAACGGGGGAGTATGAGATCTCGATCTTCCTCGAATTAAAGCGATATCATTTGGATCAACTTTATTCAACGCATTAGTAGGAGGTCTTCCCATATCATGGGAAGCTTGAGAGATTATAGCAGTGGGAAAAGGTGTAACTGGTATAGCATACAAGTCTTTCATAAGTATCTTTTGTTGGTGTTTTAACTTGTTCAATTCATAAAAGGTGATGTTGGCCCTAGTATTTTTCATGTCTTATATGACATTATACTCCATTTCATCCGAAATGATCAACATTTCAGATGGAGTTGATGAATCTAATTGGACTGGGCTGGTTTGAGTCGCTTTAGGTGTCGTTTTCTTGGCTGCGACATTATCACTAGTCATCAAGCTTGTGCTCTTTGGCTTAGGGGTAGGTTGAGGAGGATCAAGTTGATTTCTACTTTGAGTGCTAACTAGGGATGTGTCTTTATCCTCTTCATCTCGGAGGATGAAATCCCACATACCTTGTAACTCTACAACTTCTTCTTCATCGGTATGTTCTTCAATACTGATTTCCTCTTCTTCTTCTTCTCATTCAGCACTTGTAGTAGAATTTGGGGGCTTGGAATCGGTAGAAGGGTTTCTTTGAAAAGGTCTATATGGCTTTTTAGAAGAAGTTTTTGCCACTTGTTTCTTAATGTCAAACATTTCGTTAGGCATGGTCTTCAAAACTTTTTTCAATCCTTCTAAATCAAATGGATCTTTTGATTTCCTTTTCTTGCGACCTTCCTTGAAAGTAACCTTCTGATATTTTCGTTCTTCTATCACATTTTTCTTTTCTATAATATGTTTCTCTACTGCTATTGCTTCTTTCATAATTTCGACTAAAGTTGTTTTGATGGCCCTAACGAATATTGCTATGTTTGATGGTAATGCAGTGATGTACGATTCACTTCGCACTTCTTCGCTAGGCTTGGAAGCAGTACGAATTTCGTTTAATAGTTTACTAAAACATGAATTGAAATATTTGATAGGTTCCCTTCACTCAGCCCTAAGGTTAGACAGGTCGTTGATCAATGTTGACGTAGACCTAACATCACCAAACTTGATAAGGAATTGTTCTTGGAAGATGTCCCAATTAGTGATAAATCTAGATGGTAATGAAAAATACCATGATCCGGTTGTTCTTTGAAGAGTATAAGGAAAAAGTCGAACAACAACATCTTCGTTGGTAACTCCATTGAGATTAATTGATAGCATAAAGTTATTTATATGTTCTTTAGCTAGCATGCCTGCTTCAAGATTAAACATAGGCAGGTATTTTTCAGGATGGGCTGGCAGCTGACTCAAGGGTGCAGGCATTGGGACTGGTCCTAGGTTATTCCATGGCGTTTGGTCCATCGCTGAACTACTAACAGAAAAAAATGCAAAAGATGGTCCCTTCAGTTGAGAAGGCGAGGGTATTATGACTCCAGATTATTGAGGAGGAGATGTGGAAGGACTGGTGGATTGATGGACAATGATCTGAAG
>APFE031026924.1:929-18650 GCA_000404065.3 Pinus taeda
AGTAGTTAGTCCATTAGTTAAAGTTTTGATCTGAGTATGGGAATGCCTACCTCAGCGATGATATAATCTCATACATGTATTTTGTGTTGAAAAATTGCAGGTTCTAACCAGGCTCTCCACGAGATAATCCTTGAAATGATAAAGTACTTCACCCTTCCTAGATGATATAAAACCCTAATCTATTACAGGCTTCGCACTTTAGGGGGCAATCTGTTACACTAAAATTTGTCACCATGACTATTCACAGTTAGTATGGCTCCATCAACAGTCATACTATCCTCCTTGGCAAGCCTCATACCTCTGCTCTCCATGTCAAACTTCAAGAAAGAGAGAAAGTCTTTAAAAATATATTTATCTCTGGGTACGCAGTTTCTCTCAACCTTACCTGCGTGTACGCATCCCAAATTCATAATACCTGCATACTTGTACGCTCTGTATGTAAAGGGGTGGGTGCGTACTCCTGTAAAGGTCAAAAGGCGCGAGTTTCATCTTAAAAAAGTTACTTGTGGTCATTTCTAGATTATTCTAGAAGCTTGTTTGACGTGTATTGAGTGCCTCCAGATGGTTCATGTATCCCTATGAAAGAGGAACTTATCCCATCAAGAGGGGAGCTACCCCATCCCAAGAGGGGCTTATCCCATTGATGGTGGACCTGATTAACTTCTTCTAGAGCATTATAAATACAGGCATTGGGCTAGAGGAGGGGAGGTTGAAAGCTGAATATTCCAAAGGGTAGATGCTGCTGGAATTAGGACTTCCTTGTTGAAGCTTGTGAGGAGAGATTCCCATCCCTTCTTGTTTCATTTGGAAGTGGGTGAGCTTATCAAAGTAAAGGAAAACTCTTGCTGGACCCTGGGAGGAACTTGCACAACACCAAGGCTAGGTTGTAATGGTTTCTTTTGTTTCCTATTAATACAAATAAGTCCATTCTTCTCAACAATTTGTTATTAATGAGTTGTTTCATATACTCCTTGGTCTGTATGTTGAATATGTTTTATTTTATGAGATATTCAGGTGCTATTTAATCGTTTGGTTGTTAGTGAACACAGGTTTCGAAGAGAAGGAGGAGCTCATCTGGATTGACGAGGCTGGCCTACTATAACAGCGTTGGACTACAGGTAGGAACTAAACACTTGATTTCTTGTATGGTAAATGCATATTTAGAGAAGGATTGTTCTTAATTGTCTTGTTTGTCACTAGAAAGCCTTAAGCTTCTAGGGAGGTTGGTTTTGTCCACAAGATTAACTCTTTCCGCATGACAGTACCTTTAGACCCCATGGAAGGATCGCACTACACAGAGCCAGTGCGCAATGATGAGAGCGATGACGATCTAAACTATATCTACAAGATAACTGCTTGAGAATAGGATTGGGTGAATCCAACTACAGATGGCAGGATTTCGTGGGAGTGTGAAAGCTCCCGCACATCAGATTCAGATGAAGAAATATAACGATGGAAAAACCGGTTACAGGAGGTAACCATGCCCAATTGTAACATGATGGTAAGATCACTGTGATGCGTGACAACAGAGGTAAGGGATTTGCCTATGTATGATGGGTTGATAGTGGTGGATGAATTCCTGAAAAAATTTGAAATAGAGGTGCCAGAACAACAACGTTTTGACACTCTGAAATGGGCACTACGAGCTATGCCCGCAAGATGGTGGGGTGTGCATCAAAGCAGTTTTGAGAACTGGCGTGAATGCAAAATGGTGATGCTTATAAAATTTGGAAAGCCTCAGCTGTGGATGAAAACCGGATATGATGGATGAGACAACCTACACGCCCACCTCTCTAGATGGGTACAAGTGTATGGTACACAACCTACAAGAACACCCACCGTCCTCACAATAGAAAACAGGAACAACAAGTAGGAGTGGGCATGATGAGGATGCGGACAATGAAGGATGATACAACCAAGTGCGTTGAAAATTATATGTGGGGAAGCCTTTGACAAGGTGTGTGAAGTGCTGAACGTGGTCCCACAGGTGAGATGCACTGATTGGGACCTATGCATACCAGTGATTCTATGGGCTTATAGGACCATATGCAAAACCTTGACCGTGCAAGCAGTTCCAAAGCTGAAGTATGAAGTAGGGGTTGTAATCCCTATGGAGCATACAAAGCCTAGTTCGCGCATAGTAGCACCCATAGATACGATAGTTCGCGAAGCCCGAAACAAAGGAATCACACAACCGCGAGAAATAGAACACATAAGACTTGACAAAGAAATTCGATAGGGAAACATTAGACTTCGCGGACTTGAAAAAGATCGGGTATGGATAAGGGAGAAAATCACTTTGATGGACGCAGAGGTCAAGAAGCTGGAAGACGAAATAAAGCAAGCGTTTTTTGTTGAAGAACCTAGGATGGAAAGGCAAGGTGCGTATGATCATATTGACAAGTTGGAGGACTATCGCCATGAATTGGTTAGTCTGTCGCATTGGCTTGAACCGCATATTGCCAAACATAGTGACCAGGGTAGTACGTTGCAAGTATAAAGTGCGCGATGTCGATCACAACAATGGAAGGTGGGGATTCTCCGCGAACCATGTTGGATGACAGAATGGAGCCCCGCATGGGTGGTGCGACCACCTAACTAGTGGTAGGAAGAACCGTATTAGCGCTCCAAGTGGTTGAAAGGGAGCGCGGGACTATAAACTATTATGCTTGGGAGTTGCGTGATATGGGAGATGCGCGCAGAAGCAACATGTCACAAGGTTTGTGACCGCGCTCAGAGGGGTGCGCTGTCGCATGAGTTGGCTAGGAAGTGACCATTGAGGTCACTATTCACAATGGGATGTGTGATCTGAGGCCAAATGGAGCGAGCGGCGGGCATTTAAGACGCGATTTATGGGTAAGATTCGGGAAAATTTGCTGCCAAGAGAGCATTAAAGGCCCGAAATTGGTGTGAACGGTCGAATTCGAATTCAAAATGCACTATAAAACACAAAGGTCTAGCTAGCAAACAACACTTGGTCAGTTAAGAGTTGAGCATTTGAGCAGAGCACTAAGAATTGAGAGCCGAGCGGTAAGTGAGCCCCTAAGTTCGCGAGTGATAGAATATAGCTTAGATACGATGATGGCCACTAAAGGCGGTTTGGGAATCGAAGAGGTAACTGCCAGCAAGGCCGCACAAACCCCAACAATGGAAGATGTTCCAGAAGGTGTCGAGGTTGTGGCAGAGATCCCTAAATCACCGCGTACACCATGACCCAAGAAGGATAAGTAGGCAATAGGTCCTGTACGTGTGTCCCCGAGGAACCCACTGTGTAGCAAACTATCAATGGAAGAGAAGGGGAAAGCTATCACGATAGACACAGATGAGGAAGAAGGAGATTTGTAGGCCCTTATCATCAGAGAGGAAGACGATGAAGGCATGGAGGAGGATATTCAACCTACATACTCTGCGACAAAACTTCCTGCATATATCCCCCCGTGAAAAGGGAAGGCCAAAGTGTCTGAGGACCTAGACGAAACCAAGAGTTCGCTCAGACCCTACTCCTCCTAGATGGCCTTGTGTTTGAGGGCCTGCACCTGGGCCATGTGGCAACCCTGAAGTTTGAAGATTGAGACCTCATTGATGACGATAAATTCCTTCACCAGGAGACTGAGAATTTTATGAAGCAGAACAACTTAGGGGTGGTGACAATGTTAGAGCTGTGAAAGTGGCTGCGCGGAGTGAAAAAGGCCGGGTTGCTGAACTTATTATGGGTGCCACATTTCCACTACGTGCACATAACCATTTTCGTCATCAGGCAGTTGCTTTGCCTGGTTTATGATCGGTATCTATGGTTGGAGGAGCCTATCCCCATTATGGAAGACCTAATTCACTGCATTTCTCGGCTCCCCTACAAAGGAAATGACCCCATGACCATATCAGAAGGGAAAGGTACTGATTTGGCCCTTGCAAAGGCCATGAAGACAAAATACAAGCTAGAGAAGAAGAAGAGGGGCTATGCTATCTCCAACATCAAGGAAAAAGTGGTATGTGTAGCTACCCAAATCCTGGCTGGCAAAGTCATGCAAAAGTTCCACATAGATGAGGTACCTGCACCGGTGATCGCACTAGCCGACAAATGTGTGGAAGGAGTCCAGTTTAACTGGCTTGAATTACTCTGCACACAATTCTTGGAGAACTGTCGTGAAGCCTAGGAGTAGGGTAAAACCTTCCAGTATGCATGGTTGTTGCTATTTATAGTGCTCATAGTGAGGGAACTACCAGAGGATAGTCAATTTCGCCCAATTGACAGAGATTTATGAGAGGCCGAAAGGTACGCTTCACTCTGGGACATGAAGGATGCGAAAATAATACGTGACACCAAAATCTTCTGGGTGCTCGTGGAGATGAGCATCTAGATGTGGATCAATCGGAGGCTGCACTTGTCACCTACTGTGTACAATAGTCTGTAGAGTTTTGCAGAGTTTAAAGCCGACATGCATAATGTCTACATCGGGGCATGCAAGGATACAATGAAGTAGTGGATGAAGCTCCCATTTATAGCCACTGACGATGCCATATTCATTGTCTTGGAGACATGGCCTCCAGAATGGTGTGTCCCAGATCTGGCAGAACTGGAGAAGGCAGTAGCACAAAAGAAAAAGGATGATGCTAAGGTGCGCATCACCCAATTGACCGAAAAAAGGCAGTAGGAAATAGTAGCAGCTAAGGAAAAGGTAGCGCGGGAAGCAGTAGTAGCAGCAACAACACAGGCGGCAGAGGTAGCAACCTCGAAGGCGGATGAGGGCCAATCAACGTCCTCGCCAGGGTAGGAAGTAGAGGAAACAAAAATAGCAGAAGGGAGCATGGACCCAGGCATTACGTCCACACAGTTGTAGTGGCCACACATCGAAGAATGAGCAGGACCAAGGAAGAAGTTCAAGGCCTCAAAGTTGGCCATTGACCCGATCACCTTAACTGAAGGTGATCTCCATGAGATTGGTGAGACAGTTTGTGATGTCACAAGTGAAGCACTTCAAGATTTTATGTAGGACCACCAGACTGTGTTGGGGGCCCTCAGGGCACAGCTGCAGGAGTTACAAGTGCAACCCCCTCAGGTGGGTGCCCTTTCTACCCACCTCGCAGTCAGATCCTTGGCAGTAGAGCAGATCCCGTGCTTACAGATGGAAATCACGACAATGTTACTGGAAGGGGCCCTAGTCGAATCGAATATGACCAATACGCTTCTGGTTAACATGTTGAAAGGCCTTGGCCTTAATTTGGCTTCCCTTCAATGAGAAATGTTGTATTAGCTACAAGATGGGATAAAGACAGAGCTGGGCACTAGGGAGAGCCATGTGATCCAAGTTATTAGTGAACAAGAGATAAACATGGAACAACTCACTTTGCAGTGCAATGAATTGGTGTCACAAAATCAACACTCGGAGTAGATGGTAGATGACGCTTGCTGACACGTCCCAGAGCTAGCCATCCCAGTAGATCTATCGGTAGAGGTGTGGATCCATAGATTAGTAACCAAAGTCTATGAGGCCAGGGAAGAAATGAAAAATCCATGAAATTTTCTTTGCATCCTCCCCCTCGGAGTTGTATGAGTGGATTGCGAAGCTAGCAGAGAGTCAGGGAAGGTGTAGGCTTGAAAAACTGGTTGTGTTGACTCTAGAATTGGTGTGCAGACTAGAAGCATCAGAAAATAATATCGTGCACACTATGGACCATTGGATCGATCAAATTATAGGAGGGTTTATCACCGAATTCATGGTAGATACTTCACTCAGCGACATGAGGCAGAACGACGCTTCCTCAAAGGACCGCGAGGTAAGTACATTAAATCTTTGAACACTTGGATTAAAATGCTATTGCGTGAAAAGCGGGTTATGCAAATAAATTGATGATTGGGGCTGCATGGAGTGGGAGGATCTATAGAAATGAAGGTAGCACAGAGATAGAGAATAGCCCCTTGATTTTTCCTCGAGGAGAAAGCGAGGAAGAGCTCGCGAAAGTTTCTCCAAGAAGTGTGATCAGTTTGATAAGGTAGAGAATTCTGCACATACCACCTCCACCTACACCACTACTAGTCTCATCATCTTCACTTCCATCTCTGCCCACATTACCTCCACCAGCACCACAGTTCAATATGGCGAGCGTGATAAAATTGCCAATGTTCAAAGGAGTAGGGAACGAAGATCCGGCCCAATTTTGGTTCTCATAGTAAAAGTGGTATGAGAAGCACAAGAAGTCATGGATGAAAATATAAAGAAAGCAACACTGGTAAGCGTGTTGAAAGATCGCACACTGACATGGTACATTAATCATTCTAATGACCATCCAAATTCGGGGATCACAGATATCCAAGTTGCGCTGAACAGGGAATTTAGCAGGCCAAAATTGGAGACACAGTTGATTATCGGGTTTAAGGAAATCATGATGCTTCCAGGCGAGACCCCCTGGGAGCTGGATCAGAGACTGAAGAGTATGATTTGCAAAGCCAACATGACCTTGACAGATGGACAACACTGTGCATGGTTTGTAGTGTCACTAATGCCACATCTAAGGATCGTGCTATCGCAGTAGAAGTTTTCCACCCAGGCCTAAGATTTGGAGATTGCAATGAGACTGCACAAGACCCCGATACAAGATCCTGGCCTGGGAGTCCAACAAATCCATGTGCAACTAAAAAATTTGTGTCTGGAAATGTAGAGTTTGAAACAATATAGGACAACTTGCCTAGAGGCGCGCGAGGAGGTGTGGTTCATAAAGTGCAAGGGACAGGGACACGACAAGGACCATTGTCTAGTCTTCGTGAACTACTTGGCAGGAGGAGGGCCGATGCCATTAACACCAGAAGCACAAGAAGGACCAAGCGCGACACCTGCATTATGGTGCACGATTTTTCAGATAGGAGGAAACCATGCTACGAATAATTGTCACCTATTACAGAAGTATATGCAAACATCCTAGTAGTTGTTCTATAATTTTTGTAGATTAGTAGGCTATGACGAATGCACCTGGAGATGTTATGAATTGATAATGGATCAGACTCCTTCCTACCAAGTTCAGACCGAAATGTGAGTCCTAGATCAAGATACAGGAATGGCGCGCACTAGATTCTAGGGGTGCAGACGAGGTCGAAGTGGAATGGGACTAGGAAAGGGTCGCTGACAACTTATTTGTTACAATTGCGGAGGGCCAGGGCATTATGCCCGCGATTGTTTAAATCTGACGAGGGCATCATGTTTATATTGTACCCAGTTTGATCATGAGATGGAGGACTACCCCACACTGATAACGAGGTTGTGCGATAAAGGAATACTCTAGCCTCCCCCAACTCAGAACCTACAAATGATGAGTTATGAGCCATGTGAAAAGGACTAGAATGTAAACATCATGCTTTGAAGTGGTATCAAAATAGGACAGGGCAAGGGCAAGTAGCTTAAAGAAAGTGTGTGGGTTCACAAGGCTCCCATAGAGGAACCAAAGTTAAATTTGGAGTACACAAAGAAGACATTCATGGAAGCTAAGAAGAGCTTCATGGAGGCCTCCACTTCAGGTAGTAAGGATGAACTAGAACCAGAGATGGATCCTTCAATGCTCACTACCTTTCTGGAGACATGCATGAAGTTGATGCGCAATAGCAAAGTAGTGAAAGGACTGCAAGAACTCATCATTAGATGTGCTAGATTAGGGGAACTGCGTGTAGTCCGGAAGCTCAGAAAGCACACATCATGAACACGAAGGGAAATGAAATTGACTGTGCAAATCAGGGAATATGAAATGGATAAAGTAATTTTGGATCTAGGATCGGACGTGAATGTACTGCCAAAATAGACATGGGAACACATGGGCAGGCCCGCGTTGCAATGGTCCCTTATTCAACTACGAATGATGAACTAGCAGAAGATCCTACCAATGGGAAGATTACAGGGAATAACGGTAGACATCAAAGATGCGAACACACTTGCAGATTTTGAAGTGATAGAGATTGTCGATGACAACAATCCCTATCCTGCATTACTAGGAATATTTGGCCACTAACATGAACAGAGTGATAAATCTAAAGAAGCACAAGATGATTTTTGAGAAAAAGTCACTATGCGTAGTGGTACCTTTAGACCTTGTGGAAGGATCGCACTACATAGAGCTAGTGCACGACGACGATCTAGACTGTATCTACAAGATAACTGCTTGAGAATAGGATTGGGTGAATCCAACTGCAGATGGCAGGATTTCGTGGTAGTGCGAAAGCTCCTGCACATCATATTCAGATGAGGAAATAGGACAATGGTAGAACCGGTTACACGAGCTAACGACGACCAATTGCAACATGATGGTAAGATCATTGTGCTGCATGACAACAGAGGTAAGGGATATACCTATGTATGATGGGTTGATAGTGGTGGATGAATTCCTAAACAAATTTGAAAGAGAGGTGCCATAACAACAACATTTTGACGCTCTGAAATAGGCACTACAAGCTACGCCTGCAAGATGGTGGGGTACACATCAAAGAAGTTTTGAGAACTAGCGCGAATGTGAAATGGTGATGCTTATATAGTTTGGAAAGCCTCAACTACAGATGAAAGCCGGATATGATGGAAGAAACAACTTGTACACCCCCTCTACAGATGGGTACAGGTGTATGGTATGCAACTTGCACGAACGCCCATTGTCCTCGCAATAGAAAACAGGAACAATAAGTAGGAGTGGGCATGACAAGGACGCAAATGACAAATGATGATATGACCAAGTGTGCCAAAGATTATACATGGGGAAGCCTTTGACAAGGTGTGTGAAGTGCTGGACGCAGTCCACCAGGTGAGACACACTGACTAGGACCTGTGCGTACTAGCGGTTCTATGGGCTTATAGGACCATGTGCAAAACCTTGACCGCACAAGCAGTTATGAAGACGATGTATGAAGTAGGGGTTGTAATCCCCATAGAGTATACAAAGCCTATTCTGTGCATATCAGCACCCGTAGATACAATAGTCTGCGAAGCCCAAAACGAAGGAATCACACAACCGCATGAAACAGAACACATAAGACTTGAGGAAGAAATCCGACAGGGTAACATTAGACTTCGCGGACTTGAAAAATACTGGGTACGACTAAGGGAGAAAAGCGCTTTGATGGACACAGAGGTTAAGAAGCTGGAAGATGAAATAAAGAAAGCGTTTTTCGTCGAAGAAACTAGGATGGTAAGGCAATGTGAGTACGATCATATTGACAAGTTGGAGGACTATTGCCGTGAATTGGTTAGTCTGCTGCATTGGCTTAGACCACATATCACCAAATGTAGTGACCAAGGTAGTACGTTGCAAGTAGTAAAGTGAGCGATGTCGATCACAACAATGGAAGGTGGAGATTCTCCGCGAACCATGTTGGAGGACAGAATGGAACCATGTTTGAGGCCAAATGGAGCAGGCAATAGGCATTTAAGACATGATTTATGGGCAAGATTTGGGAAAATTTGCCACCAAGAAAGCATTAATGGCCCGAAATTGGGGGGAATGGTTGAATTCAAATTCAAAAGGTGCTATAAAACAAAAAGGGCTGGCCAGTGAAGAACACTTGGTCATTTGAGAGTTGAACATTTGAGCAGAGCACTGAGCATTGAGAGCCAAGCAGTAAGTGAGCCCCTAAGTACGCGAGTGACAGAATACAACTTAGATACAATTATGGCCACTAAAGATGGTTTTGGAATCAAAGAGGTAACTTCCGGCGAGGCTGCACAAACCCCAACGGTGGAAGATGTTCCAAAAGGTGTCGAGGTTGTGGTAAAGATCCCCAAATCACTGCGTACACCATGACCCAAGAAGGATAAGAAGGCAATAGGTCTTGTATGTGTGTCCCTGAGGAACCTGCTGCACAACAAACTATCAATGGAAGAGATGGGGAAAGCTATCACGATAGACACAGATGAGGAAGAAGAAGATTTGCAGGCCCTTATCATTGGAGAGGAAGATGACGAAGGCGTGGAGGAGGATATTCAGCCTACACACTCAGCGACAAAACTTCCCACATATATCCTCCCATGAAAAGGGAAGACCAAAGTGCCGAAGGGCCTAGATGAAACCAAGAGTTCACTCCAGACCCCACTCCTCCTAGATGGCCTTGTGTTTGAGAGCCTGCACTTGGGCCACGTGGCAACCTTGAGGTTCGAAGATTGGGACCTCGCTGATGGCGATAAATTCCCTCACCTGGAGACCAAGAATCTCATGAAACAGAACAACACAGGGGTGGTGATAACGTTAGAGCCACAAAAGTGGTTACGTGGAGTGAAAAAGGCTAGGCTGCTGAACTTATTATGGGTGCCACATTTCCACTGCGTGCCCATAACTATTTTCTTCATCAGGTAGTTTCTTTTCCTGATGCATGATGGGTATCTATGGTTAGAGGAGCCTATCCCCATTACGGCAAACCTAATTCATCACATTTCTTGGCTACCCTACAAAGGAAAGGACCCTGCGACCATATAAGAAAGGAAAGATAGTGATTTGGCCCTCGCGAAGGCCATAAAGACAAAATACAAGCTGGAGAAGAAGAAGAGGGGCTCCACTATCTCTAGCGTCAAGGACAAAGTGGTATGCGTAGCTACCCATATCCTGGCTAGAAAAGTCATGCGAAAGTTCCATGTAGATGAGGTACCTGCACTGGTGATCGCACTAGCCGAGCAGTGCATGGAAGGAGTCCAGTTTAACTGGGCTGAATTCCTTTGCATGGAGGTCTTGGAGAACTGTCGTGAAGCCCAGGAGTAGGGAAAAAGCTTCCACTATGTGTGGTTGTTGCTATCCATAGTGCTCGTAGTGGGGGAACTGCCAGATGATAGTCAATTCCCCCCAATTAATAGAGATTTACCAAAGGCCGCAAAGTATGCTTCGCTTTGGGCCACAAAGGATGTGAAAAGAATATGCAACACCAAAATATTTTAGGTGCTCATGGAGATGAGCATCCGGATGTGGATCAATTGAAGGTCGCGCTTGTCACCTACGGTGTACAATAGTATGTAGATTTTTGCAGAGTTTAAAGCTGACATGCATAATGTCTACATCAGTGCATGCAAGGATACAACGAAGCAGTGGACAAAGCTCCCATTTATAACCACCGACGACACCATCTTCATTGTCTTGGAGACATGGCCTTCGGAATGGTGTGCCCTAGATCTGGCAGAACTAGAGAAGGTGGCAGCACAAAAGAAAAAGGATGATGTCAAGGTGCGCGTCACCCAATTGGTTGAAAAAAGGTGGCAGGAAATGGTAGCAGCTAAGGAAAAGGCAGCGTGGGAAGCAACACAGAAATCCATGTAGCAAAAAAAGGATGTAGAAGCAGCAGCAATAACACAGGTGGCAAAGGCAGTAACCTCGAAGGTGGATGAGGGCCAAGCAATTTCCTCGCCACAGTAGGAAGTAGAGGAAACAGAAACAACAGAAGGGAGCATGAACCTAGGGACTGTGTCCACACAGTTGAAGCAGCCACACATCGAAGAACAAGTAGGACCAAAGAAGAAGGTCAAGGCCTCGAAGTTGGCCATTGACTTGATCACCTTAACTTAAGGTGATCTCCATGACATCAACGAGACGGTCCATGATGTCACAAGTGAAGCGCTTTAGGATTTTATGCAGGACCACCATACTATGTGGGGGGCCCTCAAAGCACAGCTGTAGGAGTTACAAGTGCGGCCCCCTTTGGTGGGTACCCTTTCTACCCACCTCACAGAAGGATCCTCGGCAGTAGAGCACATATTATGCACATGGATGGAAAACATGATAGTGTTACCGGAAGTGGCCCTAGTTGTAGCGAATGTGACTGGTAGGTTTTCGGTTAACATGTTGAAAGGCCTTGGCCTTAATTTGGCTACCCTTCCATGAGAAACATTGTATCAGCTACAGGATGAGATAACGACAAAGCTGGGCACTAGGGAGAGCCGCGCGATCCAAGTTCTTAGAGAACAAGATATAAACATGAAAAACTCACCTTGCAGTGCAATGAATTGGTGTCACAAAATCAACACTTGGAGTAGATGGTAGATGATGCTTGCCGACACATCCCGGAGCTAGCCATCTTACCAGTAGAGGTGCAGATCCACAGACTAGCAACCAAAGTTTGCGAGGCCAGGGAAGAAATGAAAAAGGTTCAGCTGGAGTTGAATCTTCAGATCGTTGAGCTGCAGTTGAGGGCGTAGCCTTCCACTCCCCTAGAAGTCAGAGAACAACACGTCGGCGCTATCGCAGTAGGGTTGGAATAAATTGGGGGTGCAGTGCGAGACTGTATCGGCATGTTGGAACAAGCACTTGAGGTCTTCAAGACTTTGCAGGAGGACCCCAACATCCAATGCCTGGAAACAGAGGTGTGAGAACTCTAGCAGCAATATGACAGTGTCCGAGGAACTGCACAGACAGTCATCCTCACTCAGCGGCTTGCGAGGATGCAACAAGCTAAGGCACTAATGGAGCAGGTGGATGCTGAGTGACATAAGGAGGCAGTTCTAAAAGTGTGCATTCAACCATGGATTTATTAGGCCTTCATGATCATGGCGCCTATCGAAGAAAATCTTGCACACATACAGGGGATGCACGCACAGATGCAGGGAAGCACGCCAGACATAGAGGTCTCAGAAGAATGGATGCAGCAGGTTCAGCAAGCAGCAGATCAGTGCATTGCAGACATTATTACCATTCGAGAATAGTTGGAGGAACTCTGCGCCAATATCACCACACTGACAGAGTGACTCGAGGGTGAGTCGAGTCACGATGTTTGTGTTGGGGGCATGTTAGGCATGGAATCCCCGCACGACATGTTTTGGATCTCAAAGCGCAAAGGAAGCACCTCAGGCTGCCAGGAACAGGTAAGTGCGCATAGCAATGTATGCACAGGGTCGAACCACAGACCACTTGAAACCATTAGTCATCTCTAGGGTACAGAAACCTAGTTCTAGCACCCTCCCATACTACTTCGGGTGAGACCTCAGTCCGCGCTCCACGGAATATTGCTGAAAGGGCCAGTAGTACTGGGATTTGTTTGGATAAATAAACTCTGAACTTGGGTCAGGCCCCAACAAGCCAACACTCATAAAATTTAGGAACCACTCTACATGACTCAAATTAGGCCCTCAACTCAAATTAACTAAACTAGCTATGTAATAATAACTCAGTTAACTCATTCAAGTTGTCTAGTGGTGTGGAATTTTGATTTTCTCCTCATTTAGTTCAAAATAAAATTAAATCAGGATTTTTTTCTTGCCATTTTCAACACTCCCTCTTAAAAATAAAGTGATTCACATCTAACGTGATCCAACACCTTTGGAATATATTTCATGAAACACTTCTGACTGCTTTTGTTGCTACTACAACGTCTGAAACTAAAGAGAATAAAAAGAAAAACCATTGAATCAATCTATAACTGTCTACTAGGAAAATTGTGTTGATGCTAACTCTACTATTGAGTCTCCTGCTCTACTATCAACACAGCTTTGCATTCCTCAGTATATGACTGACATTGATCCTCCTACTACTGAATATTATGGGACCCCGTAGTAAGGTAATGTTCCATGAGAAAAAAACACCTCAATGAACCCTGCCCAATGTTTTGCAACTCTTGGGACTATTGCTTCACATTGCTCCACCTCACACCCTGAGGTATGGCTACATGTGATCCCTCTACCCACTTAGCTTGAAATTTCCCCTACTAGAGGTCTCTTCCTGAGTGGATGTTTTCGCTCTGTCTCATCTCTTCTTCTCCAATTGTGGCTGCTCCATAGCCTGTTGAGGCTGCTTCTAAGGTTCCATTTTGAGAGGTAAATTATGCTCCCTCTCAACCACAAAGTCCCTAACATTTTCCTTTCTCCTTAAGGCTTTGCATGCATCTTCGACCTTAAGTGCATACATGTTCTTGACTCACATGATGATCTGGTTCACCTGTCCTGTGGAAATGTGTATAAGGAAAACCTTTCCTTTGCTAAATATCACAATGTAGCCACAGTCTTCCAATACCATGATAGAAACAAGATTATTCTTTAGAATAGGAACAAACATCACATCCTTGAGTCTAAGAGGGGATCTAGAATCCCTCTAAAAATTGACTATACTGATACAGGTCGTGTTGTACCTCTTGTCATCTTCAAAGTCAATGTTCTGCTTGAGGTATTTCTCTTCCAAGTCATTGAAGAGAGATATATTCCCCCTCATATGAAATGAGGCATCACTGTCAAGATACCACATGCTTCCCATTAATGTGCTTTCCATGCATGTAATGAGAGTAAAATCAAGCTCAAATTGTGAAGCTAGAGCTTCACCTGCTACTGCTACTACATGATCCTTCTTGCTTTCCTTCTTTTGTGGACATTTCATAGCATAGTTCCCAAATTCATGACAATGAAAGCACTTGATGTTGGAAAAGTCTTTCTTCTTTCCCTCATTTCCTAGGAATTCTTTCGCTTGGATTTATTTCCTTTGCTAACTAGTGAAAGGTCCTATTCCTCTTCTTTGGATGAGGTTTGATCTCGGTTGTTCCGCCATATTTCTTCCTATACTATATTATACCATAACTGATCCCAACTGTTACCGGGAAATCTAGTGTCCACTCGGAGCTGCTAGTCCCACTAAGACTGGTAGCTATCTTAGAAACAAACGAACTAAAATTACTTTCACTTTCCTTTATGAGAAGTAGATAAGAGGGGAACAAAGGACACCAACCTCAGTCTTGCGCTTGGTTCCTTGCTTGGTTCCTCTCCTTTCTGATAGATCTTTTCCGCTTCTTCTTCATCTACCCAGCTTCAAAGAGCACCTGTGGAATCAAAGAAAACATAATACTATTGAAGAACAAAGATCTACAATCATAAGCAATACAGGACCAGATATGTATTGACCACACAAATGCATATATCATCAAACATACAAGAATGTGGAGGAAAACTTGAATAGCTTTATTAATATCAAGAATAGCAAAGAGGATTACAACCAATTGTTCCAGTATGCATCACACCCTTTACACTGGGTAGGTGAGATGCATCACACCCTCTCCACTGGGCATTCTGTATGGTCCAGTTTTAACCAGTTCTGAGCAATTTTTTGTGGAGAACTTCTGGGAGATGATGTAATCAAATGACCTTGTTCTTTTAGGGTGTGAAGCAACACTTTTAGGGACTTAGGAGCCCTTAGTTTATGGACATTTATGATTGGGGGTGGAGTGCACAAAAATGTCTATAACACCAACTCAATAGTTTGTCTCTACCATTCACAAAATCCTGATAATTGTGTCTCTTGGGAAGACCCAACATAGCTAGAGCTACCAAATATTCTTCAAGGACAATCACACCGACCCCGCCAAGTTCATCACGACACTATGTAAACTTACTCATGTACTGTAGAATTTTGTCATTCTTTTGCATCTTTATAATACAAATCTTGTTGTACAGTGCCAACTTCATATGGTCATTGTTTTTCTCAAACAAGTCAGTCAGTGTTTTCCACATCACGAATTGAGTTTCTTTTTTGTGCAGAATCGAGATAATATGATCTCTAACTCCTTCTAGTGTGATCCTCGCATTTTCCACACATTTCATCCACTCTGCCAGATATTGAGCATCAATTGTCGGAGGCTTTGGAATATCATTGACTATGAATTCCTTCATCTTGTTATCTTCCAACACTTCCTCCATCCCGTCCTTCCAAGAAATACAATTTGAGGTACCCTCAAGGGCATACTCGAGTCTCAATCCATAGAACGACATCATGCTGGATCTGAAGAATGATACTGAAAAATTGCTTTACCTGCAAAGATAAACTTGAATTCTTCTATTCTATTGTGATTCCTGCTCTGATACCATGTATAAATTCCTTTTCGATTCAAAATTCTTATGTAATAAGATAAAATAAGGGACTTGAATTTGCTATACTCATCAGTGGAAACAATTAACCGATCGAGAAATTACAACATAAACATGAGACAAGATTCAATCACACATGCTGAAATATTTATCTAAGGGGAAAGAAACTACTCAAAACCCCTTCCTATCCGTACTACATTAAGAAAATAAAGAAGAAATACAATGCTTGTTCAACCTGAACAATCTCTGCACAAGTATAATCTATCTCACTACCTCACAAGCCAACTCTAGCCAATACTAGGCCAATTTTGCTGCCTGCCAAGTTCATATTTTCTTCTATTGTTTCTCAAGGAATTAGCCCCCTATTAATTAGGAAAATCCCCATCCTGAATTGCGCAATCGCTATAGGCCCTTCTCTGACTACATGCACCACCTGTAAAACTCGAAAATTATACAATTGATAGTACACTTCCCTTGAACTTCAATCTCAATCGGGTAACTTGAATCTCATGCATGAATGAGTTAATTATGGATGATTTGTCAGTTAACTGGTTGAACACTGAAGCTGCACCCCATTGCTAGACCTCCTACATTTCCTCCAACAGTTGGAACTAGTTTAACTCATTTTAACTCAGTTTAACTAAATTAAACTATTACAACTCAAATTAAATTCAACCTAGGCTCCTAAAATTTAGGAACCAATCCTATAGGATAAAATGCATAGTCTATGGAGAATGGAGATACCCTCAAAGGTCTTCCTGAGACCTTTGGCAGACTGTAAGATTATCTGCAGCTGTCACAAAGCTACATGCATTTCCATAAACAATAACTAACTATGAAAGCAAAACAAATTGATTACCTCAAGCCTCCATGTATATTTCCCGGAGAGCGCAATGCATCTAGGTGGAAGTCCCCTAAGCCGGCTCTAGATCAAGTCCTACACATAGAAGAGACAAGCATAATCACAACATACAACCTCGATAACCAATACATGAATATATAAAAGGCATCTAGTTACACATAACTAAGCTACTCATGCTAAAAGGTATTGGACAAACAACTAAATGAATGATAGTACCAACACCATGGAGTAGACAGTACAACTGCAGTTCTATATTAATGTCGAAAGAGTGATTACAACCATTTGTTGCATTAGCCTTCCCTTACCCCTCCAGCTTCTCCCTCTCTCTCTCCCCCCCCCTTCTTACCAACTTCTTATGCTTAGATTTGAGACTATGCTCAACAATCAAGTAAGTTATCCTTTCAAATGATCTGATCTCTTTCATAATAGCCCTAGCTTTGCTTACGTAGAATTTGAGTTAGGGTTTCAAAGTTCCTCCATGAGTTCCTTAAGGTAAAAGCAATGATGTTGCCATGCTTTTGAGCTCTTTCCTATTTGCCTCCTTCATTAGGATTAGAAATCCCACAAATAGGTCAAACTTGAGATGTTTCCTTGCTTTTCTGAGTGGATTTAGGAGCAAGTATCTAGATATTTATGAGTCAATTTGCTCCTTTGACCTTCAGAAGTTCATTATGATCCACTAATGTTGTTCCCGAACTAACAACTAGAGTTAGTAGGGTCACCAACACTCCCTTAGGCTTACAGAGAAGCTTCATAAAGTAGGTTGTCAGTGTTTAGCCAGCTTTAGTGTGGAAACAAGGCATGTGATCTTGGTCTATTGTAAATCTAACCCAGAAATATATGAAAATATAAATAAACCCAAGAATAACAAGATCTGAATAAATAGAAATGCTTCTTTATTATCAAACCCTTAAGGTAGGGCAACACCATACATTCACTCCTTAAGGAAGGAGAATACTCCACAAGCCATATGCTTGTTCATACAAGATTAATTCTCTTCATCGGGCAGGTTGAGACACTTCTTTTGGTTAAGTAATCCCCACCATGTGGCTGCCTCCTCTCTAAATAGCTCCACTA
>APFE031026934.1:0-34212 GCA_000404065.3 Pinus taeda
CATATCAACTCAAGGTGACATGCTGCCTAGAAATGAATTAATACACTGCCCAAAAACTAAACTTGATGTTGTATTTCACCACCTACACATTTTTCACATATTTTGAGTAAAAATTTGGCACTTGGTTATGAGAATATATGTTCCTTATTTGGCCCAGCTCCTAAGAGACTATGTCCTTTGATGATGATTAGCCTCTATTAGGATGAGTCTCAGTTTGCAATATATGAAAAGGTCTAAAACAATCCTCAAGAGAGATGAAATTTTTCCCTTGCTGAAGAGAAAAATTAGAGCCACACTAATGCCAATCTTTCATGTACATAGCACACAAATTCTAGAAAATTCACTTCATAATTTTGGTATTTAAAACAAGCACCGATTGAAATAGGGAGAATTCAACCCCCCTCCACAAATTTGTTACTCGAATCTCGCACAGTAATAGAAATTTAGCCTCAAGATCTGGGTATCTTATTCTGCCAATGGATGCACATGTTTTCTTATAGTGATGTGTGGTTTGACAGTAAGTCTACTTGGGCGAAGCCTGAGAGATCGTAGTTGAAATCTCATTGAGTACACTAGCTTGCTGTGGTGGATGCTCGAGAAGTAGATTCCCCACCCCCGCCTTGGTGGCACGAGAGTATCGCTTTGCTAAAACCGTAGGATCTTAGTATATTGACTTGCAGGCAGTTGGATGTACTCTTGGTATTATAGTGGCAGCTATGAGGATTGATCCTGGGTCTCCCATAGGTTAGGACTAGCAGTTACCGATTCACCATGTGGTTAAAGGAAATGGATGCACACGTTTTCTCGAGAGATGGAATGGAAATTTAGTCCAATAAATTTCAAGAAGTTGAGTCTACATTAATAATTTGAATTTGACACTCAATTCTGGAATGAATTTTGACCCTCCTTTATAATATAAATCAAACTCCTGTGGGAAAATAAATTTTGGCCTCTTTTGTGTCTGGAAAGCTGGTGCAGATGGCTTGGTCATTTTACTTAAAAGAAATCAATTCCTTGTTGACAAATTATTAATTTTAGGAAACAATGGTATGTTCTATGCTTTAGAGCAATTTTACTTCAATTTATTTATTATCATAGTATCAATATTCAGATTAGCAATCACATCAACATGATAGTAAAATGAAGATAAAACATAAACATAAAAAGTAGAAGACAAGCCAAGACAAGAGGACACAAGATGTGGTACCATCTAGGCACAAATCCCAATGTGGGGAAACCCTTGATCAAATATTCTTTTAGTCTTCAATAGTTCACCAGAGAGAGAGTGTAATTAACAAATTTGATAATTTATAACAATAACAAAAGAGCCCTAACTAGAAAAAATGAACGTTCGTCAACAGAACATATTTGACCCTCAGCAAATCGGTCAACTTTAGTCAACTTTGGACTCCAAAAAAAAGATAAAACCACCCTCAAAACATTCAAATTCAGCCCAATCAAAGTCTGGTTAAACAACCCACTTGTGGTCAGCCCTAGCTGCAGTCAATGCTAGTCAATAGTCAATGTTTAGCCTCAATTTATGTGTCTAGAAATGCGGCCTGCCCAAACAGAGATAACCCTCACAAAATCACAGTCAAAGGAGGTCAATGCATGCTAGTCAAATCTTGGTAAAACTATCCATAAATTCGATCTCCTAAAATTTTGGCCTCCTAAAATTTCGCTTTCCTAAAATTTCAGCCTCCTGAAATTTTGCTCTAATGAAATTTCGGACGTGTGGAGAGACAGAGGTCCAGAAATCCGTACCCAATCAATGGGGAGAGAGAGGTAGAAGTGTGTCCAAATGAGGCTAAGTCACCTTCTATTTATATGCAATGTTGAGGATGAATAGATGTGACTGTTAGGATTTTGAACCTACATAAGTTTGTTGGCCGACCTTGACAATTTGACCATAATCAAAATGAATTCATAACTTCATTTGTACATGTCAGAATCAGATGATATTTAGATCAATCCTACACCTCTCAGAGATAGGAATCCAAGAAAAATATTAGATGTCATAAATAAGATGACTCATGTGGAGTTTGGCCCTAGTTTCCAATTTTAACACTCCTTCTCAACTAGGGAGAACTCCATCTGCTAATCTATCTGCCAAGCTATACTATCTCTGCCATCAATGCATTGCTATGCTCTGCTGAACTATGAAGAAGAAGAAGTGATCAGGAATGTATCATACCATTCTCTATTGACCTGAAGTCAATCCCAATCAAAGGAGAGTGTGTCATACCACTCTTACTGACTTGAAGTCAGTTCCAATTGATCCTAGCTCAATATCAGTCATCCTAGCAGAGGGAGTATGGTAGTACATGATGTGTCCATCGTTAGTACTATGGTCCCTATCCTCATTTCCCCACTCATTGGCCAGATGAGAGGTACTTCACATGAGTCCCAGACTACATGGGTAAGATGTATCAACATGAGAAGGATGAACCACCCATCCCGCCTACATGTCACCAAGGGGTATCACAGGGGAAGGCTAAACCACTTGCCCTGTACACAACAAGCCACTAGGGGAAGGATGAACTACTCACCCTATGGTTGCTCATCACTTGAAGAAGTATCACAAGCCCCTCAGAGCTCTTAGAGCTTAATGTCCATCTCATACAGGACCCTCATAAGAGGGCCTCTCCATGACTCCAAGTTGTTCTCGGAAGGCCAAGAAATTGACCTTCCCCAGGGGCTTTGTCAGAATATTGATGACCTTCTCATCAGTCCCAATGTGATGGAGCCTTATTTCTCCTCGTTGTACCATATCTCGGATAAAGTGGTACATGATATCTTTATGCTTGGAGAGATCATGAAACACGAGATTCTCTAATAATCAGATCCCACTCTGGTTATCTTAGAGGATCACAGTGGTATCCAACACATGTCCAAACAACTCATTGAAGAGCTTCCTCAACCAGATAGCTTCATAGGAGGCCATACTAGCAGCTATGTATTTGGACTCAGCGGTGCTCAAGGCAGCTGATTTCTACTTCTTGCTTATCCAAGATATTGAAGCAAAACCCAAAGATAAAAAACATCCAGAAGTGCTCTTGTGATCCACCACACTGCCAACCCAATTAACATCAAAATAACCATGCACCCTCACATCTTCGGCAGTTTATCCCAGTCCATGAGTGATTGTACCCCGAAGATATCTCAGAAGATTCTTGGCACCAATCCAATGTATATGATGAGGCTTAACCATATATTGGCTCAATGTGTTAACTACAAAACATATGTCTGGATGAGAGTTCACCAAGAGCATCAATGCTCCTATGAGTTGACAATACTCAGAAGCATTTCCTAATTCAAGCCCAACAACACTACCACATTACTTCTTAAAGTTAAGTTCCATCAGAGTAGTTAGAGGCTTGTAGTCCACCATCCCAAATATTTCCAATATCTTCACAACATATTTTCCTTGACAAAGGAAAATTTCACCTGGATTTTTCCAGACCTCCAACCCTAGGAAATAATGCATCAGTCCTAGGTCCTTCATCTCAAATTCAAAATCCAAATCCCTCTTACATTTGTGAATGAGAGGGTCTTCACCTGTCAGAAAGAGGTCGTCCACATAAAGTACCAAAATGAGAGGCTTATCATTTTCAACCTTAAAGTAAAGGTTCAGATCAAGTTCACTTCTTGTGAATCCTAGCTTCATCAGATAACTATCGATCCTCCCATACCAAGCTCGAGGAGATTGCTTCAATCCATAAGGATATTTCTTCAACCTGCATACATGAGATTCTCAATCATGAACCTCAAACTCCTCAGGTTGTTTCACATAGAATTCCTATTTTCAATCCTTGTGAGGCAACAAGGGATATGACCGAGTAGCTGGTGGTGTATCGGGAAATAGGTGAAAATATCTCATCATAATCTACACCTTCCTTTTGAGAGAATCCTCGAGCAATAAAGTGAGCCTTGAACTTTTCTGCACTTCCATCATCTCCAAGCTTGATTTTGTAGAGTCACTTAGAGGACAACCTGTTTATCCTGGGGTTTAGGGACCACATCCCAGACATCATTCTTCATAATTGACTCGTATTATTCATTCATAGCATCCTTCCATACTTTATTCTTCACGGCTTCTTCAAATGATGAAGGCTCATTTTGAATGATAGTGCTCACGGTGGTAAACTATCCTTGATATCTGTTCGACTTCATGCTTTCACAAAAAGTCCCCCTTGGTGCAATGTGTCTCTTGGCATGTTCGAGAGTCTCCCTAAGCCATGAGGGTCTCCTTTTAGAGGAGGAGGGCTCATTAGGAGGAGGATCAATAGGATCCACATGTTCGTCAACACCAGGCTTCTTTGTCCTTCCTTAGGATAGGAAGGTTGTTTTTATTCCTAAGGGCCATATCTTCGTTGAAGGTGACATCATGAATTATCTCAAATTCATTTTGACCAGCCACATAAATTCTACATCCCTTATAATTTTCACTATAGCCCAAAAAGATTCCTTTCTTCCCAGATGCACCCAATTTGCTTCTTTTCTCTTTCAGCACATGAAAATATACGAGACTTCCAAAAATTCTAAAATGAGAGACATAGGGTTTCTTACCATTGAGAATTTATTTGGGAGTCTTGGAGTCCAATGCTTGATGAGGGCATCAATTTTGAACATACACAACAATATTTGCAGCTTCAACCCATAGGAATGTCGGAAGGCCTTGATCATGAAGCATGGCACAAACTACTTCTACAATAGAGTGATTCTTCCTTTTAGCCACACCATTATGCTCAGGAGTGTATGGCGTTGTAGTCTGCCTCTTAATTCCAACTTCTCTGCAATAATCTTTGAATTCTTTAGATTCATACTCGGTCCCATTATCAGTCCTTAATATCTTGATTTTATTCTCAGATTGATTTTCGATCAAGGCTTTGAAGTGTCAGAACCAAGTGAAAACTTCGTCCTTCTTCTTCAAGAAGTAGATCCATGTCTTGCGAGAATAATCATCCATAAAGGTGAGATAATATAAGTATCCTCCCAAAGAGTTTACGGGCATCATACCAAATATGTCGGAGTGGATAAATTGCAATATATCTATGGTCTTGCTATTACTTGAGGGGAATGGTCCCCTTGTAATTTTTCCTTCAGCACATCCTAGACATACACCTTCATGATTTACTTTGAACTCGGGCATACCTATCACCATCTGTCTCACATTAGGTAGGGACTTATAATGAAGATGGGAAAACCTATAGTGCCATAGTTCAGATTGTAGAGATGTGTTGCAAGACATGGCTCCCAATTGACTTCCTCCAACTTGATACAAAGTGTCAACCCTAAACCCAAGAGTAAAAACATATTTAAAATTTATTTTCCAAACACGTACCTTTCCATCGATGAATGCCACCTTGAATCCTTTGTCCTCCATGACTGAAATGGACACTAGGTTCTTCTTGAGATTAGGTACATATAATACTTCTTACAAATGAATATTGTTACCTTTATTCAATTGAAGGGTAACATTCCTTACTCCCTTCACGGGATAGGAGGCATCGTCTCCAAGGATGATCTCCAAGTTTGTCTCCTTTTCTATCAGATTAGAGAGGGATTCCTTGTATTGGTGAAGTGCCTTGAGGCACCACTATCAATCAACCAATTTCCCAAAGTGCCTGGAGGAGAGCTAGTAGAGAGGGAAGATATAAGATAACACTCTTTTTGGTTATTGTTAACAACATTTGATTATTCATACCTGGAGTCCCTTAATTTCTTGGAGGGTCGACCATTTCCTTGATGTCCCACATTCCTTTTTCCTTTGCCATTGGACCTGCCATTCCTTTGATCATTGTTGTTGAAGTTTCCCCTAGAATGATTGTGATCATCATCATGCAATGTGTCCCTTATATTTGGACACTCCCTTGCATAGTGGCCAAACTTATTGCAAACAAAGCACCTGCCCGTCCTTCCTCCCTTAGATCCAGGCTTTCCATGGAAATGAGCTTTAGGCCCTGCATTATTTCTCCTTTTGGCATGAGCGGAGAATGCAGTGGGGTTGCTTCTATTAGAAGGAATTTCTTGCTCCACCATTATTGTTTCTTCTTGAATGCATCTCGTCATCAATTCTTCAAACCCTAGAATTCGATCATTGTTGAGAACGATGGTTCTAAATACATACCACTTAGGTGGGAGCCCTCCAAGGGTGGTGAGATTAAGTTCCTTGTTAGGAATGACTTCTTCAATCGAGAGTAGATCATTCTTGATCTCAGTAATCGTTAAGAAATAGGATTGAATATCCTCGTCCTTTCCCTTCTTAATATCCTTCAACTTATTCTTGTGAAATAGAATTTGATTAGCATTACTAACCTTGAACATGCCGACCAACCTGTCCTAGGTCTCCTTGGAGGTCTTCAATTCAGAGATGTAGGCCACCATATGTTTGTCAATGGAATCCCTGATAATCTTCTTATCTTTGAATTCAACCCTATTGTACTTGGTCTTCGCAAAAGCCAGTGATTTGAAGGAGGTTCAGGGATTGTACCCTGCACATAGTCCATCACTTCTTTTTCTTCCAAGGTCAAATCAAGAGACATCTTCCATCCATGATATTCAGATTTATCATGGAGCTTGTCTTCAACCGGGAAATAGGATGAGGAACCCATTGAACCTTTTGTCCTTGTCCAAATGTGTTTGGTGATTGCTCTTTCACTCTTGCTTGGGATTTTTCTTCACCTCAGCTCTGATACCATGTTAATTTTGGCAACAATGGTATGTTCTATGCTTTAGAGAAATTTTAATTCAATTTCTTTATTAGCCCAGTATCAATATTCAGATTAGAAATCACATCAACATGATAGTAAATGCAAATAGAACATAAACATAAACATAAACAAAAGAAGACAAGCCAAGACAAGAGGACACAAGATGTGGCACCAACTAGGGACAAACCCCAATGTGGGGAAACCCTTGATCAAATCTTCTTTTAGTCCTCAATAGTTCAACAAGGAGAGATAGTAGAATTTACAAATTTGATAATTTATAACAACAAGAAAAGAGCCCTAACAAGAAAAGTCAACGTTGGTCAATGGGGCAGATTTGACCCTCAACAAATCAGTCAACTTTCGCCTCCAAACAATAAGATAAAATAACCCTCAATCTCTGATTTAGATTATCATTATGGCTCATCTCTTACGATCATTTTCCTCTATCGATCGCAAAGTAATTACTGAAGTGTCGTCTAGATCTGTTGAGTCTGAGTTAAACGAAAATGAAAGTCATGAGATAGTCGAAGATCCATCCAAATGGACTCCTCCTGCTTTGCATGCTACTGATATTTATAAGCTCCCCATGACTTTTGTCTTAAAACGAAAAAACTTTTTGAAAGAGGTAGAGATAACTATAAAGATCTCTGGTCCGTCTACCCAAATTCTGGCCTTAAATCTGTTTTCTGATGATGAAATCAAAAAATTTCGCCAGTATGCTAAAGAAGGAAAATACTATTATCTTCATTTTGGGGGTATAAGGATAGGGCTTGCTCCTCTGTTTCGTCATGGAATAAACACTCCTTGTATTGCTGAATTGTTTGATACCCGTCATCAAAATTATGATCATGCTAGAATTGGAACTATTATGGGAAACTTAGCCACAGGTTGTCAATATGGAACAATATATCCTGATTATGCCATCAGCCTGAATGATGTACATTTAAAAGATTGTTGGAAATTGTTAACTGGGGTTCAAGGGATAAATATGGCAGAAGAAAGTGAATATCTCTCTATAATTGGGCAAGCTTCATTTTAGCTTACAAATACTGCACACCCAAAGCTGAAACAACCTGTTTTAAAAGATTGTGTCACTGTTGGCCTATCCAATGCCCAAGTAGAAGGTGTTTTGTATGATCCTGCTGAATTACCCGGAAATTGGTATTTCCAATATAAGTCCATAGCTGATGAGAAAAAGCCTGAACTAAAAGTAAAACGAGTTACTATCGACAATGGCCAAGTCAAATTAATACCTCCAAAGCCACAAGTACCTCGTCCGATTGCCAGGCAGAAAAGATATGTGTTTCCTATTGCTCCTACCGAGGTCCCCTCCAGCAGTCATAGTTTACCCACTTTTCAAGAAGTCGGTCAGACTGAGCCTGTATTATCCTCTAATGAATTGTATATACCAGAATCAAAGCCTTTTTTACCCATTGTAAATAAGATGCATCGCATAGGTTATTTCCCTCCTGTTGAAGAATGGCAGTATGCCAATCGCAGATATGTCAAAGGTGGCAAGTGGCCTCCTCGCACTAAGTTTTGTACTACTTCTTCATCTTCTCGGCAACCACCCACTAGAGCAGACTGTGCTCCATTAATAGAACATAATGCACAAAATACAACTGATCTTGATCAGGTGTATCAGATCGGCAATTATTTAACCACATGGTGTGCTCACGCCGAAGAAGTTTTAGATGATTTGGGAAGTCAAAGTGAACAAATTCTAGCAAATCTGAAACTTCTACAAGAAGAACAAACAGCTGATCAGCAGCGCAGAGAAGAAAAAGAAAGAAGAAGAAGAGAGAAAAAGAAGAAAGAATCGCAGCCTCCAAAGTTTTCTAGAACTATGGAAATCCCTTAGAAATGGGAAACTAGTGATTCTCAAGAAGAAATAGCTGAGTCTAGTAACAGCCAAGTCAGTTTTAAAAGAGAAAAGCCAGAGACAACTTTAGCTTTCAAAAACAAAAATGAATTGGCTACTTTTGAAAATGCTGCTACTTTATTTCCATCATTCATAATGTCATCCTTACAGAAAGCTAATATGCATAAAGAACCAAAATATCCAAGACTCGAAGAAGATCTATTTGCTGCTAATTCATCTGGGTATGTTTTGGATCTCGATAAATCAAAAAATCCAGCTGAATCAATCAGAATATGGATTGGTGCTTTATACCAGATGCAAGTAGTGTCTAAGTTAGATAATTTCTCAATATTCTTGTTAGCAGAAAAATGAATGGCAGGTATTGTGTGGGATTGGTGGTTCTCAGCTACAGCTGTAGAAAGACAGAATGTTGCACTAGCGGGTCTAGCTACATTAGAAGTTTTGTTGCTTACTCAATTTGTTCCTGAACCTACTGATGAGTTAAAGCAAATAATTACTGATCTAACTAGGATGGAGTTGAAAGATCTAAAAGATCTAGATCATTTTGGTCAGAATACATGGCTAAAGTCTTTAAAGCAAAAATGAATAATGACCCTACTCAAAAGATTGCTTTCTTGTCAAAACTACCTGGAAATTTAGGAGACATGATAATGAAAGATATAGAAGTTCAGAACAAAAAGATTGAACAAATCTATTGGATAGATCTCCTCTTTAGGTGTCAAGAAAAAGTCAAATATTTATGTTGGCAAAAACAGGTTCATAATGTTTCTCCAAATCTGAATGTGTGTCGCTCTGTATTACCCTGGACTCCTTTCAAGAAAAGAAAAGCTAAGAAATATGGTAAATACAGAACAAAAAGAGTTGTTAACCCAAGAAGACCATTCAGAAAATTTAGATATGTTAAAAAGAGGAAACAACCAAAAAGAGATAATGCTTGCTTTATCTGTAAGCAAGAAGGACATTTTGCTAGAAAATGCCCCAAGAGTTCCTCTAATAAATTGAAAGCCTGTTTTGAGATTGATGAATTTGCAGATAATTGGTCAGTAGTAGATTCAAATGATGAAGTATCTGATGTATACATTTTGACTGATGCTTCACTATCTGATACTGAATCTCTTGATGAAATCAGCCAAAAAATGAAAATTTGTTCTTCAGATTTTGAAAATGAATGTGAATGGGAAGAAGAACATCATTATAGTAATGAAACTGACACAGATGATTACACAGAAGAATACTCAGATAATTCTTCTGATGAAACTGTTACTCCAGCAGACTTAAAGGACTCATTTCCCAGTTTAAATTCTTTGTCTCCACAACCACTTGTGAGTTCTTTGTGTCCATATCCTAAAACAGTTGCGTCTTCATCATCATCACTTCCTGTAAATAACACTGCTCTAGATGAAGAAAATGCTTTTCTGAAAAAGATAGTCAAATCCAGTAATCGGTTGTACATTCCCGTTGAAGTTCAAGTCCGTGGTGAATGGATCAGTGTTGATGCCTTTATTGACACTGGTGGTTCAAATAATCTTGCACACCCATCTCTTTTTAAAGGTTTATGGAAACCTTTGTAGCATATTCTTGTTTCAGAAACAATTGGTGGATCCGTTAACCTTACCCACTATGTAGATAACATTTCTTTAAAACTTGGGGGGGTTACTATCAAAATATCTGCTATTCAGCATTATGATGCTTCTGCAAGTCTATTTTTGGGAATTCCATTTATTAATTCAGTACTGCCTGTAACAATAAGTGAAGATAAAATCATTTGTAATGTTAAAAAGAAAGCAATAGCTGTTCCAAGGTTAACAATGGCAAACTCAGAAGCCAGAAAAGAACAGAGTCAAAAGAAGGTAGGTTCTAAGAAAGTAAAGAATGAGTCTCACGATTGGAAAGAAGTATTAATGTTGTTTGAGGCTAAATCACAACCTACTCAGAAAGCCAATAGAGATCCCAATTGGTCAGCTGAACAAACCAGCATATATGAAGAATTGTTGAAGTGTTGTTCAAACAACCCTCAGGCATTTTGGACTACAGAAAGTCCAAAACAAGAAATAATAACATTGCATGATAATGGGGTAACCGGTAAATTGATACCATGCACCCCTGCTGAAGAAAGAGAAATGAGAAAGCAGATTCAAGAATTGCTAGATCTTCAGTTGATTGAAAGAAGTGAATCTCATTACTCCTGTTCTGCATTTCTTGTCAGAAATCATTCAAAAATTGTTCGCGGTAAGGATAGAATGGTTATTAACTACAAGCCATTAAATGCAATAACCAAAGGCTTTAATTATCCGATGCCTAGACAAGAAACCATTATGCAGAAGATCCAAGGAAGTAAAATTTTTAGCAAATTTGATATGAAATTAGGCTATTATCAGATTCAGATTGCAGCAGAAGATCGCCACAAGACTGCTTTCACATGTCCTACAGGTTTCTTTCAGTGGAAGGTTGTTCCTTTTGGTTTGAAGAATGCTCCTGCCTTCTTCCAAAGGAGAATGGATCATATCTTCAGTAAATATGATTTTATTGTTGTATATATTGATGATATTCTTGTACATAGCTCAGATCTAGAATCTCATCTGAAACATTTGCAGATTTTTCTTGAAGAGGCCAAGGCACATGGTCTTGTTTTATCAGAAAAGAAAATGATACTCTTTCAAGAAAATATTGATTTTCTTGGAATTCATATTAGCAATGGAAAAATTCAGATGCAGCCGCATGTTCTAACAAAGTTGTCTGAATTTCCTGATCGCTTAGCAGATAAACACATGATTCAGAGATTTATAGGGATTTTGAATTATGTACATAAATATATCCCAAATCTCTCAGAAAAAACTGCTCCAATTCGACAATATATTAATGGTGGTTGGTCAGATGACGCTACTAAAGCGGTTCAATTACTAAAGCAAGAATGCTAGAGTTTGCTGGCATTAAAACCGCCAGGTAATGGATTTTTAATTCTGCAAACAGATGCTTCAGATAATTTTTGGTCAGCTACACTTCTTGAAAGAATAAAAGTAGATGAAGAAATTGAAGAAATTCTTTGTGCATATGCCTCGGGAGAATTTCAGAAACATCAAAAAGGTTATTTTCCTGCAGAAAAAGAAACCCTTGCTATTTTCAATGGAATCCAGAAATTTGAAATTTATTTGGCTCCTGCAAAATTTTTAATCCGTACTGATTCCATGAACTTTAAATACTTCCTAAATGCAAAGATTTCAAAACAATTGGCTCGTGGAAGATTGTTAGCTTGGAAAATGTGGTTTCAGATGTATGAATTTGATGTCGAATGGATTCCAGGAAACTCTAATTTCTTGGCAGATGCTTTAACAAGAGAAATGAATAAAGCTCACGGATTGCCAGGAAGAACTGGAATTTTTGATCTAGAAGAAGAAGATTCATTGTTAACTTTTGTCATTAGATGGCGTATACTTCAGCAAATTGCCAGCGACCTCACCGAAGAAATCAAGAAAATTGTTGGTATGAGACTCCGAAGAAACCAGTGGATCCAAAACTGCCAAGCATGGCAGGCAAAAAATGTTGGAATATTCCTAGGGTTAGATGAAGACTTAATAAAAGTCTTTCCTCTTCCAAATATGAAAGTCAAAGTTTATTTTAAAACCTTAGATGACTACTGGACAAAAGAGTACACAGAAAAATCTATACAAATTTTGAAAACTTTAAATTACTACCAAATCATTGGAGTAATTGTTTCAGCTTACAAATACTGCACACCCAAAGCTGAAACAGCCTGTTTTAAAAGATTGTGTCACTGTTGGCCTATCCAATGCCCAAGTAGAAGGTGTTTTGTATGATCTTGCTGAATTACCCGGAAATTGGTATTTCCAATATAAGTCCATAGCTGATGAGAAAAAGCCTGAACTAAAAGTAAAACGAGTTACTATCGACAATGGCCAAGTCAAATTAATTCCTCCAAAGCCACAAGTACCTCGTCCGATTGCCAGGAAGAAAAGATATGTGTTTCCTATTGCTCCTACTGATGTCCCCTCCAGCAGTCATAGTTTACCCACTTTTCAAGAAGTCGGTCAGACTGAGCCTGTATTATCCTCTAATGAATTGTATATACCAGAATCAAAGCCTTTTTTACCCACTGTAGATAAGATGCATCGCATAGGTTATTTCCCTCCTGTTGAAGAATGGTAGTATGCCAATCGTAGATATGTCAAAGGTGGCAAGTGGCCTCCTCGCACTAAGTTTTGTACTACTTCTTCATCTTCTCGGCAACCACCCACTAGAGAAGACTGTGCTCCATTAATAGAACATAATGCACAAAATACAACTGATCTTGATCAGGTGTATCAGATCGGTAATTATTTAACCACATGGTGTGCTCACGCCGAAGAAGTTTTAGATGATTTGGGAAGTCAAAGTGAACAAATTCTAGCAAATCTGAAACTTCTACAAGAAGAACAAACAGCTGATCAGCAGTGCAGAGAAGAAAAAGAAAGAAGAAGAAGAGAGAAAAAGAAGAAAGAATCGCAGCCTCCAAAGTTTTCTAGAACTATGGAAATCCCTCAAAAATGGGATACTAGTGATTCTCAAGAAGAAATAGCTGAGTCTAGTAACAACCAAGTCAGTTTTAAAAGAGAAAAGCCAGAGACAACTTTAGCTTTCAAAAACAAAAATGAATTGGCTACTTTTGAAAATGCTGCTACTTTATTTCCATCATTCATAATGCCCTCCTTACAGAAAGCTAATATGCATAAAGAACCAAAATATCCAAGACTCGAAGAAGATCTATTTGCTGCTAATTCATCTGGGTATGTTTTGGATCTCGATAAATCAAAAAATCTAGCTGAATCAATCAGAATATGGATTGGTGCTTTATACCAGATGCAAGCAGTGTCTAAGTTGGATAATTTCTCAATATTCTTGTTAGCAGAAAAACGAATGGCAGGTATTGTGTGGGATTGGTGGTTCTCAGCTACAGCTGTAGAAAGACAAAATGTTGCACTAGCGAGTCTAGCTACATTAGAAGTTTTGTTGCTTACTCAATTTGTTCCTGAACCTACTGATGAGTTAAAGCAAATAATTACTGATCTAACTAGGATGGAGTTGAAAGATCTAAAAGATCTAGATCAGTTTGGGTCAGAATACATGGCTAAAGTCTTTAAAGCAAAAATGAATAATGACCCTACTCAAAAGATTGCTTTCTTGTCAAAACTACCTGGAAATTTAGGAGACATGATAATGAAAGATATAGAAGTTCAGAACAAAAAGATTGAACAAATCTATTGGATAGATCTCCTCTTCAGGTGTCAAGAAAAAGTCAAATATTTATGTTGGCAAAAACAGGTTCATAATGTTTCTCCAAATCTGAATGTGTGTCGCTCTGTATTACCCTGGACTCCTTTCAAGAAAAGAAAAGCTAAGAAATATGGTAAATACAAAACAAGCCAAAACTTTCCTCATTTGGAAACTAGCCAGCTGATGGAACAAAGCATGGAGGGGGCTGTTACAACACTGCAACCACAGACATGGATGCGCGGGGTAGAGGAGGCTGGGCTACTCCACCTCCTATCAATTCCACACTTTCATTAGGCCCCAATCACGATATTTGTCATCTAACAACTGCTTTGCCTAGTGCACAATGGGTACTTGTGGCTGGAAGAGCCCATTCCCATCATGGAGGAGCTCATTCATAGGATTTCTCGGCTTCCCTGTGCATGAAGGGACCACGCAGAAATAGCTGGCGCAAGTGGAGACTTGACGATTACAGAGGCCATGAAAAAGAAATATAAGCTGGAGAAAAAGAAGAGGGGTTACGTTATTACTAGCATTCAGGACAAAGGGGTCCATGTTGCTACCCAGTTTTTGGCAGGGAAGGTGATGAGAAAATGTCGTGGTAATGAGGTACCAACAATGGTCATTGTGCTGGCCGAGCAATGCGCAGAAGGGGTACGATTCAACTGGTCATAGTTCCTCTGCGAGGAATTCCTTACAAACTGTAGGGAGGCCTAGGAGTAGGGTAATACCTTCCACTACATGTGGTTTTTCTTATCTATCCTGTTGGTTACTGGAGAATTTCCTAAGGATAGTAAGTTTCCTCCCATTGATCAGGACTAGCCAAAGGTAGCAAAATACGCGTTGCTATGGGCAATGAAGGATGCCATGGGCATCCGAGAAACCAAGATCTTCTGGGTACTGATAGAAGTGAGCATAAGACTATGGATCAACAAGAGGCCGTGCCTATCCCCCTCAGTATATGAAAGTCTGAAGAGTTTTGCAGACTTTAAAGCAGATATGCATAATGTGTATATTAGGGCATGGCAGGATCCAGAGTAGAAGTGGACCACGCTCCCCTTCATTGCAATAGATGACGTTGTTTTCGCATTTCTCGACACATGGCCACTAGAATGGTGTGCACCAGATGTGGTAGTGCGTGATGAAATGGAGATTCAAAAACAAAAGGCTACTGCCAAGTGGCTAGCACAATAGAAATGGAACAAACAACTAGCTGCGGAAGTACGGGCGTCCTGGGAGGCAGCGAAGTTTGCCCGGGAAAGGCAGCAACAGTAGGGGCCACTATAATGCAGGAAGAAAGATGCCCAGACATAACCACAGAATAGGGGACATATGCAAAAATAGAAGGCGTGAACCCAAGTACCACCTCGACACAATTAAAACGTTTGTGTGGAATAGAATGAACAGGGCCATGGAAGAAGGCCAAGGCTTCCAAGTTGGATGGGGAGTCTATTATACTAACCGAGGGTGACCTATATGACAAGGGCGACACAATTCCCGAAGTAACCAGTGAGGCACTCCAGGAGGCAATGACGGAGCAACATAATGTGTTGGGGGAGCTCAGGGCACAACTCTAGGAACTTCAGGTACGAGCCCCACAACAAGCAACGGTAGTCGAGGATACGGGTACATCAGCAATCGAGCAATTGCTGCAAGCCAAAATGGAAAATATTGTTGCACTGCCGGAAGGAGCACTGACAACGGTCAATACGGAGGACAAAAATATAGTAAGCTGGCTCAAGGGACTTGGTTTAAACTTGGCTACCCTACTGCGAGAAATATTATACCACTTGCAGGATGGAGCAATGACAGAGTTCCATGGTAGGGAAGGACGTGCAGTCCAGTTGCTCAGTGAACAACGATTCAACATCGAGTAGTTGAGCCTCCAATGTGATGAAGCAGTAGCACAAGCTCAACAGTTGGAGCAAATCGTTGAGGAAGCATGCCGTCGTGTCCCTGAGCTAGAGATTGCAACAGACTTACCATTGGGTCTCTGGATCCACAAACTGGCCAGTGGATTCTACCAGGCACAGGAGGAAGCAACAAAGATCTATATGGATCTCAACTTGCAGATCACAGAGCTGAGGCTGAAAGCGCAACCATATACACTGCTGATGGTTAGAGAGCAGTGGCACCGTGCCATTCAATAAGGGTTGGAAGCAATAGAGCGCGCCATGCAAGATTGCACAGACTTGTTAGATCAGTCACTCATCACCCTCACTTCATTACAGGAAGACCCAACACTACAGAGGTTGGAGATAGAAGCACGAGAGCTACAACAGGCCTATGACAATGTCTTGGGGACCGTGTAGACAGTCGTGCTTACTCAGCGACTGGCCAAGATGAGGGAGGCCCAAGCTCTCAAAGCACAGGTGGATGCCACGCGCCAAAAAGAAGCAATGATTAAAGAATGCATCCAACCTTGGCTCGAGGAAGAATTCATGGTCATAGCTAAGATCGAGGGAAAGTTGGCACAGATGTAGGGTGTATACACACTCAGACAAAGAATTTCACCTGACGATGAAGCATCAAAGATACACACACAATGGGTATAGCAGATAGCAGAAGAATGTGCTACAGATGTAAAAGAAGCACAAATGTTGTTGGATGAGCTTCGCGTGAAGATCAACGCACCAGCTGAGTGACTCAGGACGAGTCACAATGATTGTGTTGGGGGCTTGTTGGGTAGTAGATCCCTCCATAGCAGCTGTTTAGGGCATAAAGCCTAGTTTTGGGTCAATGTAATGTAAAGACCCCGCAAAATGCGAGCGTGGAGTGTGAGAGTCTAGGGTAGTCCACCCTAAAATATTGTAATTTAATATATAATGTGTCAGCTTACCCATGGTCTGCGGACCATGGGAATGTATAAATAGAGTGAGGCTCTAAGTGTAGAAGTCAGTTTTTAGATCTGATCTAAAGTGATATGGGTTTTTGAATGCGAAATTCACTCTGAGTCTGTAAGTCCGAGTTGTGGTTGGTAGTAGTAAGAATAGGCTCTGCAGTTGTGCGCAGAGGCCTGGTAGAGTTCGAAGCTGTGTGCGTGGACCCCTGCAGCTGTGTGCATAGGATATGAAGTGGTTGTAACTGGAAAAAGAATTAATAAAGATAAGTTGGTTTTGGAATATCGCGTATCTGTTTCTATGTTTCTGTTTATGCATCTGTTTACAATTTATGATTGCGCGCATGTCTGTTTATGTTGAATGGTAAATGAAAGTATTGGGCCCACTTAATTTAATTCAAGATCTATAATAATAATTAGCACAGTAAAGGGTAAAGAACATTCATGCTTGTCATCCAAGTTGCGCGAAGTTAGTTGCACCGAACAGGCAGCTGCGCGGAAGTAGCATAGCGCGTAGGATCGGTTCGTGAACTTTCGAGACCTAATTAAGACATCCCTAGGGTGCGGAAACCTGGTTCCAACACCCTCCCATACTACCTCGGGTGAGACCTCAGTTCGCACTCCGCGGACTGTTGCCGAAAAGGCCGGTAGTTTTGGGATTTGTTTGGCTAACTCACGACTAAACCTGGGTTAGGCCCCAATAAGCCAATAAAAAGTCTGGTAAGGCCAATACTGGAGTGGAGCACATGGCTTGTTTGAGAGCCAAGAAGGCTTGTTGAGTTGCGTTAGTCTAAAGAAATGAATTTTTCTTGAGAAGATTAGTGAGGGGTCTGGCAATGGATCCATAATTGCGGAAAAAATTGCGATAGTAGCTTGTGAGACCCAAGAATTGCCTCAAAATATTTGAGTTTTTGGTTGGGGACAATCTTGAATTTCCTAAATCTTTTTCGGATCAACCCTCACTCCCTCACGACCCACAATGTGTCCCAAATACTCTACTTCTTCCATGCCAAAGGATAACTTTGATAATTTGACAAATAATTTGTGATCTTGGAGGAATTTAAATATTTGGTCAACATGCTGAAGATATTTGTCCCATGTTATGTTGTAGATGAGAATGTCATCAAAGAAGACTAGGACAATTTTTTTGAGATATGGTTTTAGAAGGTGGTTCAAGAGGCTTTGAAAAGTGGATGGAGCATTGTAGAGACCAAATGGCATGACCAGGAATTCATAATGGCCTTCATGAGTTTGAAAGGCTTTCTTGGGAATTTCCACTTCCTTCATGCATATTTGGTGATAGCTTGAGCGAAGGTCTAGCTTGGTAAATAATTTAGCACCATATAGTTCATCAAGCAGATCATCAACAACCAGAATAGGAAATTTGTCCTTGATAGTGAGCTTATTAAGGGTCTAAAAGTTAAGATACATGTGTCATTATCCATATTTCTTTAGAACCTTGATCGCTGGATATGAATAAGGGATGCTATTGGGACAAATAACGTTGGCTTCAAGGAGTTCTATGATGATTTTTTCAATTTCATTCTTTTGTGAAAAAGGATATCGATATGGGTGGACATTTGGCGGCTAGGCACCCGGGACCAAAGGGATGCTATGATCATGTTCACCACTAGAGGGTGGCGATCTAATACCTGTTGCATCTTGGGATGAATATGAGGAGTAGTGGATTCAATGGCTTGGATGGCATTAAATTTGGCGAATAATCCATGATGGTGATTTTTTAAAAGCTTATCCATTTCATGTGAGCTGATGATAGTAGGAGCACCTTCTTGGAGTTCCCTCAATGTATGAACGTGGTCATTCTTCTTAATGCTCATACACAAATCCTAGAAATCTATTGTGATAGGGCCTAGTGTGCAAAGCCGTTCAACACCAAGAGAAATGTTGTAACCATCCATTTCAATGACAAACATGTGGGTGTTTAGGTGGTAGTCTACCGTCTGAAGCTTAATAGTTTCATATCATCCTTCACATTTCATGGTCTCCCCATTAGAACTAAGGACTTGGAACTTAGATACTGCCCATACAAAGAAATGAACAAATTCTGTGACTCTCATGGAAAAAGTTATGATTGTTGCCACTATCATTTAATACCACTACTGGTCGGTGTTTAATAAAACTTCATATTTTGAGAGTCCAGGGCAAAGACATTCCAACCAAGGCATGTAGTGATATAAATGGCTCATCTGGCGTATTTGTGAGATCATTGTCTAGGTCGGTATGGGTTTCACACACTTCTTCCTCAGGCATCTCAGGGGATGGAGCTTCATCTGCTGAGCTGTTATTAATAACATCAATTTGAAAAATTTTTGGTTCCTTGCATTTATGTCTGGGGGAGTACTTGACATCACAGTAGTAACACAGTCCTTTTTTTCTTCTTTTGGCCATTTCTGCTGGCGATAGCTTTTGAACCTTAAGTGTTTGAGTGGGGCCCGAAGCTTGGGTGGGACATTCCTTAGCACTAAAATTTGGACGATTGGACTGAGAATTTAATGTGACTTCCATATCTAAGGCCTTGGGGGTGCGTCTGACCAAGTATCTGGGTGATGCATCCGAACATGGGCTTGGATGGCTTCCTTTTTGGTAATTCTAGGGACCTAACATTCCCCTCTACAGGTCGGTGTTTAATAAAATCTCATATTTTGAGAATCTGGGGCAAAGACATTCCAACCAAGGCATGTAGTGATATAAATGGCTCATCTGGCGTATCTATGAGATCATTGTCTAGGTCGGTATGGGTTTCACACACTTCTTCCTCAGGCACCTCAGGGGATGGAGCTTCATTTGCCGAGCTGTTATTAATAACATCAATTTGAAAGAATTTTGGTTCCTTGCATTTATGTCTGGGGGAGTACTTGACATCAAAGTAGTAACATAGTCCTTGTTTCCTTCTTTCGGCCATTTTTGCTGGCAATACATTTTGAACCTTAAGTGTTTGGGTGGTGCTCGAAGCTTGGGTGGGACATCCCTTAGCGATAAAATTTAGACGATTGGACTATGAATTTAAGGTGACTTCCATATCTAAGGCCTTGTGGAATGCGTCCAACCAAATAGCTGGGTGATGCATCCGAACATGGGCTTGGATGGCTTCAATTTTGGTAATTCTAGGGACCTAACATGCCCCTCTATAGGTTGATGTTTAATAAATCCTCATATTTTGAGAGTCCGGGGCAAAGACATTCCAACCAAGGCATGTAGTGATATAAATGGCTCATCTGGCGTATCTGTGAGATCATTGTCTAGGTCGGTATGGGTTTCACACACTTCTTCCTCAGGCACCTCAGGGGATGGAGCTTCATCTGCTAAGCTGTTATTAATCGCATCAATTTGAAATAATTTTGGTTCCTTGCATTTATGTCTGGGGGAGTACTTGACATCACAATAGTAACACAGTCCTTGTTTCCTTCTTTCGGCCATTTCTGCTGGAAATACCTTTTGAACCTTAAGTGTTTGGGTAGGTCCTAAAGCTTAGGTGGGACATTGCTTAGCGATAAAATTTGGATGATTGGATTGAGAATTTAAGGTGACTTCCATATCCAAGGCCTTGCAGCATGCGCCCAACCAAGTAGCTGGGCGATGCATCTGAACATGGGCTTGGATGGCTTCCTTTAGGACATTGGTGAAACATTCCAAGTAAAATTCATCTCCTAGGCCTTTAGTTCTAATGGCCAATTATTCAAAGGTAGCAATTTAGTCCTATACTGTACCTGTTTTCTGAAGCTTAGTGAGATGACCCAAAAAATTAGATTCCCGATCAAAGCAATCACATGTGGATTTTGAGAACATGTTCCAAGTTTTCCTTCCTAGATAAAATTTCTGATGACACTGCCACCACTTCCATCTCTCTTGGTCCAGGTAAAGGGATACCACATGTATTTTAGTTTCATTGTTGTAGATATCATTAAGGAATAAATATTTTTCCATTTGTGCTACAAGTACTGTAGGGTTAGAACCATCAAATTTGTACATGTCCAGCTTGGGTGTCCGGTGGTGCAAAGAGTGGTGATTTCCATGGAAGTTAATGTAATGGATGGATTCTCCTTTTATGTGTGCATCAACACTAGGCTCCTACCTCGTAAGTTCATGATACATAGTTAGAGCATCCATTAGCTTTGAGAGCTGGGCGAAAATTTTCTCCTTGAATGCATTGAATCTTTTCTCAAGGTTGTTGACCTTCTCTATTGCCCTTTCTGTAACCATAACTTGAGATCTGGTACCGAGCATGAAAGAGATCTGTTCAAATTTTTAAGCTTACTTAAGAGTAGCATGCTTGGAAAGAGGGCAAGGTAGAGAGTAGAGTGAAGTGGGTCACTTGAATTTGCGTCAGGAAAAATTTGGGACTGCTGGAAAATTGGGGGATTACAAGTGAATGGTACCATTGTGACCAACTCGTTGTCCTAAATGTTATGGGCTATGTCTCTTGCAACTATCTTGGGTTGGTCTCATAATTTTACCCTAAAAGGAGTTTTACTCCCAGCTGATCAATACTGCAGTGGATGAATTCCAAAAAGCTTGATACTGCCAAATGTCCTGCGAAAATTGGGCCTAGACTATAATAACAAAAAACCCCCAAGGTCTTGGTACTGTAGAATGTGCTAAGAAAATATGATCTATTCTGTGGAAACCAAACCCTCACTACACAAGGAGTCTGATCTGCGCATGTGAAAACCCCATATGTTGAATCTGATCTGTACGGTGGTGACATAATCCCAACTACTAGATTTGATCTGGACAATGAAAATCGAACCCCAACAACTGGATGTGATATAGATGAAAATATAGGGGGTTATATTCAGATATCTGAGGGAACTATGGTCTCAAAGGAGTGCAAGGTGCTACAGATCACAATATATGCAGGGATTCAACTGAGGAGGATCAACCGTACCCTTAGTTGTACTACCCGACTACCCTATTTTATGTGCGAGTAATCTCCCCTAGTGCTATTCTCAGTGTACTATAGCAGCAAGACAACTGACGACTTATCTAAGTTTAGGTTTCATATTATGATAGGGGCTTCCGATATAACCAAGGGTACGTGGAAGTGAATTCTGTGCGCAGTTCTGCCTAATGTGCTACTACTCGAAGGGGTACCCACAAGGGTTATAAGGGAGTCCAACAAGTGTGACCACCTCTTGTAGTTTCTGCATGCATGCCTCCCCAAATCCCTAGGTTTGTGTGCTCAAAAACATATCACATGGTTTAAAGACATCGAGACACATCGCTAGCCTAAAAAACAATTCTATGAAAATTAGAGGTACAACTGATCCTGGAAAGTGCTTTGATACCACTTGTTATGCTCTTGACTTATGAGAAATATAGAATACTAGAAATATGAAGTAATATAACCCAAAACATATAATTATCACATGAAATGAGAAAAAATACAAGATATTTTATTATTCAAAAGAAAAATACAATTCTCACTTGCCTGTTCGGGGAGGAAACCTCCAACAGAGAAAAACTCAATTACAATAAGACTTGATGATATTTCCCCTACTAACTAAGACTATTTATAGCTTAATTAAATCCAAAACCCTAACTACTAGTGGTCCCTTGCATAACACAAGTTAATCAGTTTATTTATTAACTATGGTCCATTTACAACTAATTGTGGTCCCTTTTCTATAATGCGATTCAACCACTTACAATTATTATTAATGCGGATAAGCGCTTATGAGATTTAGTGAATCTCTAACTAACTATGACTCTAACTAGGCCCCTTGGGCTTATTACATAAATAAAGGGGTTAGGGTTGGTCCCTAAATGATACCATGTTGAGAAATCTAGGGGAAACTAGAGTAGATGGTTTCTCTTACTTTGATAATTGCTTGTGATGTACTTAATTGATTAGTTTCCTATTTCACTTCATTATTATTAGTGTTCTCTTCTTCAAAAAACTACCAAACCATAAAGAACAGTAAGGCAAAGGACAAAAGATGTAGGCGATCATCAAGGTCCAAAACCTCTCTAACTGAGAGGAAAACCCACAAGAATTATTCTCTTCTTATATAAATTCAATTGATGAATTCCAATACCTATAACCCTTTACAAAGACCCTCCAAGACCAAGTCAAACCTTGCTTCCATAAAATTTTTCAATTTCCATCTACCCAACAAATTCTTCTAGAACTTCGAATGGCCCATCAAATTCTTCTAGAAATTTGACTGGCCCATCGAGGTTCCCAAGAATACTTCAAATGTATAACCCTTGTTTGAACAGACTAGAGTTTTTAAGACCTTTTTTAGTGACTTCCTTAAGGATGATGATGTATTCCTTATCCTCGTAGTGCCTTTGAGATGAGTGGTTCTTCTTGATGATTGGTTTTCTTTATGATATTCTAACGATTTGACCCTTGAGTGTCCTTATTTAAGCTACCCTTCCTTGAATTATCACCTTACCTTTGATACCATGTTGAAAAATCTAGGGGTAGTTAGAGTAGATGATTTCTCTTACTTTGATAATTGCTTGTGGTTCATTTTTACTTAGCTTGATTAGTTTCTTATTTCACTTGATTATTATTAATGTTTTCTTCATAAAAAAACTACCAAACCATAAAGAACAATAATACAAAGGACACAAGGTGTAGGTGATCATCCAGGGCCAAAACCTCTCCAACTGAGAGGAAAACCCACAAGAATTCTTCTCTTATTATATAACTTCAATTGATGAATTCCAATACCTATGAACCTTAACCAAGACCCTCCAAAACCAAGTCAAACCTTGCTTCCATCAACTTATGCAATTTCAACCTACCCAAAAAATTCTTTTGGAACTTCGATCGACCCAACAAATTCTTCTACAATTTTGACCAACCCAACAAATTCTTCTACAACTTCAACCCGCCCAACAAATTCTTTTGTAAATTTGACCTACCCAACAAATTATTCTACCCAAGAAATTATTCTATAACTTTGACCTCCCTAACGAATTCTCCTGCCCAACAAATTCTTCTAGAACTTCAACCCAACAATTTTCCAGCACTTTGACTTTCCCAGGAAATGTAGAAACCCTAACAAGAGAGAGAGAGAGGACCAAAAATTTCAAGCTAGTTATTCTCCTTCTTTTTCATAATTTTCCAGCTTCTATACTGGGAATATTGAAATTGCTTGGATAAGTTTCCAAATGAGGTCAAGTTACTTCATATTTATAGGCTTATGAGGGGTACAAATTACTCTCTTTAGTCTGACTTGTTCTTTCATGTAGGCCGACTTGATCTTTACGGCATGACGATGTCTTGAAGGGTTTTTTGATTCAAATAAATTTTCTTTACAATATGTAACATACCTAAAAGGGTCTTTCATACATGACAATGACTAAATTGACTTGTAGACTTAATGACAAGCCCTAGAAGCACTCAATGGGTGCTTAACCTAAAAATAAATCTCCCTTGAGCGTGAAACCCATGCCTGAAGAATAAAAACAATAAATTTATTTTTCTCATTATATTAAAGACACAAAATCATGATTACACATGTCGTTATAAAGAATGAATCTAGTTACATATTTCAACACCAAGATGGAGGAATGGCTACTTCTATAACCAAAGTTGCAAAGGAAGAGGTTAAACTTCAACTAGAACCACAAAATGAGAGAACTAAAGGTTGCAAGGGGTCACGATGGAATACAGGGGGTTGATATTGATAGAAACAACCTTCAAAACATGATTTACAACTAGGAGGACAAAGTCAAGAAAAACAAGCAAACATGAAACAAAGGCCACACTTACAAGCTACAAATGTAATCAAGAATATTAGATGAACCAAGAGAAAGTTGGGAAAACTTAAAAAATGTCATAATATTCATATTTTATTTATGAAAAAAAACTTAGTGAGATGATTTTTGAACCACTGAATATATCTTTGATTTGTTATATTTGTTTGAAGTGCAAATCAAGAAGCACTAATAAGTTAGTGATGAAGAAAATCAAAATTCATTGAAAATGCCAAATTAAACTTGGAGTAGTTTGTGTACAAGAGACAAGAGACACTAGAGATTAGGCCAGAGGCCAAGGAAAAACCCACAAGAGGAAAAACTGTCAATCATTTCCTTATATATTCTTCATCAAAAAGAGAAAATCAAGTCAACCAACTAGTGATCCAAGTGCCAAGTCAACCCTACATTAATAGCCCAAAACTTAATCATAGATTTTTCAATAAATATGGTCAGAAGATGTCATATTTCAGTGTCTTATTTCTATTCTTAGTTGCCACATTCACTGAGATAAAATGTATTATATAACTCTCATTCCATAGTAGGAATAATGCCATATTAAACTCAGATAACCAAAATATATTACCACAACAAGTTTGAATTCCACAAAAGATAAGGTAGTTCCGATCCGCAAAAAATACATTTCCGCAATCATTCGGATGCCATAGAGGATATGGTTCCATAGTATTTCAAATTCCATAGAGGACATGCTTCCACAAAAGTTTGGATTCCACAAAGGATATGTTGTCACAATATTTCAAATTCCATAGAGGACACGCTGCCACAATAGTTCGGATGTCACCGAGGATATGTTGTCATAATAGTTTGAATTCCATAGAGGATATGTTGTCTTCATGTAGCTCACATCATATAGATAATATGTGTCTTGTATCTTGCATTTACATAGATAAGAGGTGCCACATAAAACTCATTTTTTTATGTGTGTTAGAATTCATGCCACAGATCTAAAATTGCCTTTCTCAAAAGAGACCTAAACTTTCCAAAATATGGAGGAATGATGCCAACATATATTTGTTTCCTCATGTGAAAAGACACGAGTCTTGGGTAAGATGACTCATCATTAGAGGGCTGAATTGGCAACTTGGTGAGACCAATGACACTTGAAATTTTTTGATTTTATTTCTTTTGTATGGGTCATGGAAAACATGCCCTTCTAGCTTTTATTTTGACAAATATGAAGCATAAAGAACATGATTTAATAATAAAAATAAAAATAATAGTTGTTTTCTTCCATTTTTACATAAAACACATATTGATATAATGAAATTTATGAAGAGCGAGACTAGTTAGAATTCCAACACTCCCTCTTAACTATGGAGGTATTCATAATGAATTTTTAGGATATTCTCAAATTGAGAACTTCTATAAGAAAGGATCCAAATTGATAAACATCAATGATGATATAATCATCATAACAAAAATTGTTAAAATACCAAGGCCTTGAAAAGTGAGCTCTATCTCTTCAATAGATCTGAGCATAATGACGGGAGGAATTTATTTGGACAACACTGCCTCTAAAGGAACATACCCCATCTAGGTTCACCAAGGTATGTCTTTAGAAGACCATTTCCTATTCCTTAGGAAAATTTTATCCATTAAACCATTTTTATATAAGATTAATGTACTTTGACTTATAGTTATTAGCCGTGATCACAATACAGATCTCAAGAATGTTTGTCCAAGATGATTATCCAATCCACCATTCTCCCTACCCATGTTCGTGCACTGGGCTTACAACTGTAATTCTTGGCCATAGTACATGACACACAGAGAATAAGGTGTCCATCCTCACTCCCTCTCAACCAGGGAGGAGATATCCATAAGCCCAAAATTTTCTAAAAATACTCATCTTTTCCCTTAGGAAGGGACTTCATCAATAAATTGACTACCTATTCATCCATGGAGATTCGTTTTAGCTTTTCGGTTCTTATCTGCACCATATTATTGAATCATCAAGCACTTCCATATTCTATGAAAAGCTAGGTTATTGACAATCTTTGTAGAGAATCATGATCAAATATAACACATCATCAAGTAGTCCATCAAACATTTTTGTGGAGCCAAACCGCTTCACAAATAATTGTACCAACTACCACATTTTCTGCCTCTATAGTGCAACAAAATTCTGCTTCATACTTTTTGCAGGAAACCACACTAGATCCCAACCATCAATACTATATTATCACTTCTAACCCAAATGATGTATCATCAAGTCCCAAGTTCATCTAGTGTATGATCCTTCATATCAAATTTTTCTTCTAGCTCCCTCTGAAGTCAAAATTCCTTCCTTTGACTTATGAATCCTTCTTTCCCAAAGTACAAGGTATTATTTAATCAGGAGGCTCCTTCAAAAAAGTGGAGTAACTCTTCTAAATGATGTAACATGTTCATATCCCTCTTACTGGGAGAACCTTCTTGCTTTAATACTATCATTTGTTGCATTATAAAAATCAATGCTTACTCTAAGTTTTCTAGCTCCTTGGTTCTTCTTCTAGACTATATATGGAAGGTCCTATTGGCTATGCTTCATTGATTCTTCTACTGCCAAAGCATAGGTCATCTAAGTTATTTTCCTGCAATCCTTACTGGAAGGATATGAGATAACAACTATAATTAAGAAGAGAATACATAGACAAGAGACTAACTAAAACTTAAAGACAATAACAATAGACTAAATTGAAGAGAAAGGTGTAGAATACTTATATTTTGAGAAAAGTCAACTCCCTTTTAATCTTGTACTACTTGTAATCATCTTATTTATCACATCAAAATGGTGTCAATTATGTCATTCTTTAGAGCTAGGTCTTCTTCTTTCAGAAAAAATGACTGGGGTTTTTGTTCTTAGGGTTTTCTTAGTTCAGACTTTTGCTAGGGTTTACAAACCCTAGATGCTTCAATGTCCAAATTCTTCAAGGCCTTCCAACTTTCAAAAATTTCAAATTCTACAAGCATACTAATGTGTTAGATGCAAACCATATAAATACTATTGACAATCCTTCTCTGCATGAGATGGAATTCATTACTGTTTCGTTTACTTGATCTCAAAACTATGCAAGGAAAGTATTTGAATTCTTAGGAGAGCAACACCTAACATATCAGTTATGTCTTTGTCCTCAAAAAGAGGACACAAATTGATATGTTAGATTACACTTCATGATATTTCCTAAATGTGATCTCTTTATATCCTAGAGATTTAGCATTCCATGCAAAATGATAGACTTCTAATATTATAGATCTCTGAAATCAATATTTCCTAGAGAAATTTAACGTAGATCTATGCGTGGTTCTTGAAATTTGAAAACAAAGTTTATACATACCTCTTTGGAAACTTTACCTGTCTTCCTTGAATATGTTACCAAATTATAACTGCTTCAAGCTACTTCATAGAAATATCCTTGTGATAGTTCTGATGTCAATCTTCTGGTTATAGGAGACTCATATTTTTTTATTCATGGCTTAGATAAGTATACTGACTTTAGAGCTCATAGATAAGTATTATAAAGTGTTGAACACATACATGGAATCAGCAAAATATGAATGATAAGCATGAGAGAGTATCTACTATTATCAAATGATATACATTTATAATACATTCATATGACCCTTGGTTTCATATTCCAAGGTCTCTTGTACTTCCTTAGACTCTTTATCTTCCACACCAACCCTTAGAGGATTAGGTGTCCAACATTACCCCCCTTAATATGAAGGGTTATGTATGAGTTCAATAAGAGAGTTATAATACAAAATTTGCAAAAAATGCATGGCGACACTATGCTGAATGTGCTCTCTAAAATGTTGGTATAAGGGAGGTGGTTTAAGGATGACCACCAACACTGGAATGCTTAGTGTAGTTCCCAGAACTCTTCCAAGTCTGGTATGAAGCTCAGGTCTTCTGCTAGAGTAAGTGTTCCTGATGTTTTGAAGAGGGAAACCTTCAACCATGAAAGGGAGGTCTCACCCCACATAAAATGGAGAACCTTAACCTGAAAAGGGAGGTCTCAACTTGTGATGGTTTAAGGATGACCAACAACTCTGGAATGCTTAATGCAATTCCTGGAACTCTTCCAAAACTGGCAAGAAGCTGAAGTCTTCTGCTAGAGGAAGTGTCCCCAATTCTTTGAAGAGGTATCACCGACTGAAGGCATGCTCAACAAAATCTGTCTCTGGCTACAAATCTAAATATGGTATGGCAAGTTGTGGCTTAAGCTTGCTTGATGTGGCTTTTAAGCTTGTAGATGACCATGATTTCCCCCCTTGTCAGATACAAGGTGAGATGATGGTGAAAATTTAACTGCAAGATTGTTTAATACTCTAGAACAAGTTCGGACATATGACTAAAATATCTTCTTGGATGTTAATGCCCATTGCCAAGAAGCGATCCATCCAAGATGAATCTTTGTTCTTGCAAGACGTTTCTTTTTGAAGCATATTCTTGAAGAATGATTGGTTTTATGACAGTTCTTACATGGATGAAGATCAAAAAAATGATATTTCATATGGCCAAATAGGTCATAGTGTTGTCATTTGACAACTTGTTGTGGCTGATGTGGAAGAGGAGCAGAATCTGGAACACCTGAAGTTGAAATGTCATGAAGGAATCTAGCACTCTGAAACTGAATGGGATTTGAGTAATCTGGAATATGAAAGGAAACCTCCTTGTCATATCCAAGACCTATTCTATGCTTGTTATGGAAAAGATCTTCCCAAGGTCTGGTGATGGGCTTGGGAAGTGCAAACTGAACTACTACATCAGCATGTAACTCTCCTACTGGATTTGAATCAAATGTAACATTATTGTCTTACTATTTACGGGAGTCTGTTTCAATATTCTGAACAGAAACAAGTTCAGAATGATGACTCCATTGCCGTAATTCTTCTGGTTGTAGTTGAGATTCAAGCTGCAAAAAATCAATATGTTCTTGTGCATATTGTAGACAAGTCTGAATTTTTGAGAGAGAGCCTTTTTTGATTTGGAATGTGTCATCAAAAGTAGATTGTATTAGAGTTTTAAAGAACTCTAATACTTCACCAATTTGAGTCATTTTTTCCAATGTCAAACTTACACTTTAAAAAGCTGATGCCAAAGAATCAGATGCCAATAAAACAAATAATATGTAAACTATCAAGCTTCCAAAAGATGCATGGATCTAAAAGAACATTTTTTCTTCCCCACAACCCCTACCAATGATTTTTGACAACAAGATCATCAAGAAGGAACCATCATAATACACAAGATGAAATTTTATTTTCTAGTTGTAATGTCTCCAGTTGTGTCTCTGTATTAGGATTGAAACCTATCTGTTTCTTGCCATGCATTCTTGTCCAAAAGAACCATAAATTTCAGAGTCAGCTTCACAAAGTGATCATGAATGGGGGATCTCCTCCTAGAGAACCGATGCCTCCAAATGTTGCTATTAGACTTCAAACTATGGAAGAACTAGAGAAATATGCTCTAAGACAATGGGATAATTTTCTTTTGCAACTAGTTAGCTTTGGCTTTGAAGAAAACACTTATGAACCTAGTTAACAGAGAATGGTTTCTAGTTTCTGCTGATGGAAACAAGTTCTCAACTCTGGCAGATCATTAGAGAGTACATCTCAACAACTGAGGATAGAGGAATTCATGCTGCAGATTTAATTTCTTTTCTATTTGAGATTAGTTTCCATGCCAATGGTAAGGCTTACAATGTCAATACACTCACAAAGATGCAACTGAAGGTTGTGGAGGAACTTGCTATACTTGGCTTAGTGTGACTTGAGCAGGGTATGAAAGAAAAATGGTTTATACCTACAAAGTAGGCTATAAATCTAGCATCGAACCTCTCAGATTCATCATCCCGGAAAGCAGCTAAGGGATTTGTGGTTGTGGAGACAAATTTAAGGGTATATGCATATTCAACATCTAGATTACATAGCTTGAATATCAACTTCCAAATCCATTTTTCAGAGGAATAAGGAAAATAAAGCACCACTATGCACTACAAGTTGTTGTGGGTATGCATTGTGGAAAAAGTGTGCATAGTAATGACAGGGTTGAGCGTACTAGAGAAGGAGGGGCCTCATGTGGAGAGGTTGAAATTTATCTGTCCAGAGAAAGAGATGTCATGGTAGAAATACCAACAAAAAATTTCTTTATTAAATCATCCTCTGTGAGATCAAGAACCTTAGGATCAAATACCGATCCATCGTCATATACAATCTTCACAACCAGTCCATACGAAAATGGCCTAATTCCACGCTTCTTGCAGTATCAATGATTGCCTATATATTAGAAATTGTGTGATGGTGATTGAAATGAGCCACCATGCATGGTGGGATCTGGTGCATTGGTGCTGGTGTTGTCGATGGGTTCTAGTCACAAGGCAAAGGGGGATGCAGACATCAATCTATCGTTGCCCAATGACGGATTTAGCTCGAGCAAAGACTACGGTCGAAGCTCAGTGCCCTGGTGTCGTCTCATGTGTAGACATTCTCACCATTGCATCCAAAGATCTCATTACTTTGGTAGGGGGCCAGAGTACGAGGTCAAGAAGGGGCGCAAAGATGGGCTTGTCTCAGAAGCTTCTTGAGTTGTAGGCAATTTCCTAGAAGAAATGATGAGTGTGGATGAGCTAAATGCCTTGTTCGAATCCAAGGGCTTTAATAAGTCGGAAATGACAATGGTCTCGGGAGCTCACACCATGGGCTTCTCACACTATAAGGAGTTCATGGGGAGGATCTACAAAGAACCCATGGATTCCACCATCGATCCTCACTATGTTGTGGGCCTACAAAACGACTATCCCCAACAGAACCTCGATCCCAACATGGCCATGTTCAACGATGTCCTTTCTCCCGGGACTTTCAATAATGTTTTCTATTAGAATCTATCAAAGGGTTTGAGCTTGCTAGCCTCTGATCAGATCCTCTAACCGATGCTTGGACCAGGGGCCTCGTGGAAACATATGCTTCTAACTAAAATGATTTCTTCCAAGACTTTGCGCTTGCCATGGATAAGCTCGGCAGTGTGGGCATTAAAACATGCTACGAGGGAGAACGTGCTATGACTGTTCGTAACTATTATAGGATATTCTCCATATGGGATTTTTGACCACCATACATACTAGAAATACCACTGCCCTTGAACTTCAAAATTCACAGAACTTCAATGGTCGGAGTAGGTGACTTGAATAGGAATGAACCAACACTAGGATCGTTTCCTTTTATTTTGTCAGTACTGCATGCAATAGAGTTGGCATGGAATTAAGGAGATAGAGAATCATTAAATCATGCAAGAGACCAGTGCTATTTTTTTTCCTATTTCAAGACTGTAGACAGTGCATGGAAGTTGCTGACAAAGAGACAATTATGCACAAAATAGAGAAACATCGAAAATCACTACACCATAAAACTAGCGATTCAAATTTGAGCAAGGCAGGAAGGAACCCACTCTAATACCATGTTGAACACACACATGGAAACAACAAAATATGAATGATAAGCATGAGAGAGTATCTATTATTAACAAATGATACACATTTATAGTACATTCATATGACCTTTGGTCTCATATTCCAAGGTCTCTTGGACTTCCTTAGACTCTTCAGCTTCCACACCAACCCTTAGAGGATTAGGTGCCCAACATAAAGATTAGATTTTTCATTGTAGATTATTATCTATGCTCTAAACGTTATAATATGTCTTCATTCAGAAATGAACCTTGAATTATGCTTGAGCTTGTCTTCAGATTTGATCTTCAATAAAACTTGTAGGTTTGAATCACTTCAATTTTGTAGAAATTTTGAATAATATGACACTTATTCAAAGAGATTTATTTTGAATAATATGACACTTATTCAAAGAGATTATCCTGATTATACACTATTTGCGGAATCATGCATAATACATAACCTCCTCTACATTGATCATCAATTTTTCAGTATTAAGAAACAATCGCATGCGCACATTGAAGCATCAATCACACATATCAATACAATATGTACTCGGGGAAAGCATAAAGCTGAAAACCCCCAACTAGTTGTATATTATATTGATTGAGAACATGTAACAATACATAGTACAACACTCCTTGCAAGTACTTAGTACTATCTCCACCTGTTACACACAAACTAGCTCAGATCTGAATCAATCACTGGCTCAAATCTCCTCCTCTGCTTGCCTGCCTCCACTGCGCAATCCTGCATGAGAATACTATTGAATGGCAACTCAATCCACTGATTGTGCAAATCACATGCACAAATATAGTCATAACTGACAGCTGTCTTGCCCTTTCACTCACCTCTAACACTTGTCTCCACTGAACTGCCCATGCACTGAGTTAACTGATGTATTCTTTAGTTGATTTATGAGTTAATAATTAGTGAATTAATTAATAACTAATTCACATCACTCATCACTAGTCTATTTGTCAGTTAGACTAAATACAACTAGTTCAACTAAGTCAAACTGAACACAACTCCATTAACTGCTCATCCAACTCCACAGAACTCAATCACTGAAGTTCTAACTGAAGTCCTTCATGCAATAGCTCGTGTACCCCATAAGAAAAGCATATTTCCTTCTGGCAGTTGCATGTGCCACATCTGTAGCTCAAACTGAAGTGCTCCAAGAGAATAAGATAATGTTTATAGTCCAAATATTATTAAGAGCTAATAATATTCGACTATTCTTTTTTTAGCTTGGCAGTCTAAAAATAGACTCCGCCCATATGTCTAAAAATAGAGGGCCATCTATTTTTACCAACATGACCAATCATCCACAAATAGCATCCTGCAACTCATAGACCATGATCCATATGTCTAAAAATAGACTTTGCGCCAAAAATAGCTAGCGGGCCCACTTAGTGAAGGCGACTTCTTTCCACTAAGCTCCATTATCTTGTTGCATTCTCAACATGCAATACTGCAGTATATGTGCAGAATCATTGTCCTCATAGGATACTTGGCATGAGTACACCCGAGGAGGCTTATTCTGGTAAGAGGCCTGATATTTCCCATTTAAGGATTTTTGGTTCTCCTATTTACATGCATGTGATGAAGGATGCCAGGAACAACCTGGAGCCGACTGCAGAGGTTGGGATATTTGTGGGGTACACTGATACGACCCAAAACTACCGCGTGTATTTGCTAGATAGTCGCAAGACTGTTGTGCAACGGGATATAAAATTTCAGGAGGAGAAAGCCATGAAGTGTTCGCTTGAGAGGGAGCCACACTTGCATACAGATGAGGAGCTATTAGTTCTTAAGGATGAGCTTCAGGATGTGGATCAGCCACAAGATGAATTTCATGGAGTGGAAGAGAACACTCATGCAGCGCCAACCATCAGAGGGCGAAAGCGCACTACAAAATCTGAGCGACTAGCTTGAGATGCAGAGAAGGTTGTAGGACCACCTACAGTAGAGCGCAGGCAGAGACAATCACTGAAGTCCTAACTGAAGTCCTCCATGCAATAGCTCAAGTTAACCCATAAGAACCATGTATTTCCTTCTGGCAGCTGCATGTGCCACATCCATAGCTCAAACTGAAGTGCTCCAAGAAAATAAGATAATGTTTATAGTCCAAATATTATTAAGAGCTAATAATATTCGACTGTTCTATTTTTAGCCTAGCAGTCTAAAAGTAGACTCCACCCATATGTCTAAAAATAGAGGTCCATCTATTTTTACCAACTTGACCAATCATCCACAAATATCATCCTGCAACTCATAGACCATGATCCATATGTCTAAAAATAGACATAGTCTAAAAATAGACTTTGCGCC
>APFE031026949.1:2601-13766 GCA_000404065.3 Pinus taeda
CGATCTCGCTGGTGCCTCGCTCGCTTGAGATGGAAGTTGACTGTGGCAGCTCTTTTGTGTTGATGTGTAGTAGGTGGATCTTCGCTCCTCGCTATCCGTCATACAGGGGTTGTTGTCCTTGTGACTACTTGGTTTCCATCTTGATGGTTGTCTTGCAGGGTGATGTGGGTGATGATATGTTGAAGTTTTAACCCACGGTGTCTTTTTCTTTAATTCACCCTGCTGTGGTGCTTGTTGTGATGTCTTCTTTTCCAATATGACTTCAACCACTGCACCCTCATCTGATGTACCTGAACCTTTTCTGCTTCAGCCTCTGTTTGTGTTTGATTATCGATCATCAAAGGCTCATCATCTGATATGTCAGTCCCTGGAACATCTTCTGCTTCAGCCTCCATGTACTCTTCCTGTTTATTGATGGAAATATCATGTAATGTAATTTTCCTCTTTTTATACCAGAGCTTCAGGAATTTCTTCTGCACATTAATATTGATAGTACCTGCAGATTCCATCCAAGGATATCCCAAAACAACATCCATATTATCCATCTCTGAAGTATAAAAATCTCCATGCAACAGATACTTATCCATAGAAAACTTCAAATCCTTATAAATCTGAACATCCACTTGTGTGTTTTCAATGTGTTTGGCTGGAACTTGCAATTTTTTTGCCAAATTAACATTGATAAAATTATGCTTGCAACTAGGATTTATAGACACAACAATCTTCTCCTTATGAATCAACCCATGAACCTGCAATAAGGATATACCAGTAGGAAATAACTCCACATGTTTCCCCTTATCTTGTTTTCTAGCTCGAGACCATTTTTCCATAAGGAGTTTTTTCATTTCTTCATCTGGGCATTTGGCCAAGTTAATGATGCCCAGTGATTTCCACCATATGGCGGCCTCTTCTTTCAAAAAAAGTGGTACCATATAATTCCATCCCTCCCCAAATATTTTATTTAGATTTTGTATGAATTCTTCAATAGTAGGGCTATCATCTTTTCAAGTAAATTTTTCCATGAAGAGGGTTTGAGAAAAAATTCGCTTACTTGGCAAAAATTTGAAAGGGCCACAATTCTGTCAATATTGCTCAGAATCTCTATTATGACCTATTTTTGGAAATGGAACAACCATTCTACATCTTCCCATGTGATAGAAATTCTGATCCAGGCACTAGAATTTTAGATCTGCGCTGCAACTCTCCCGCCGTCACCAAAATTTATGCAAAAAAGAGCTGATTTTAAATCAGCGATATCTCCCTCATCTGGGCTCCGATTCAACTGAATTTTTTTTGAAATTAGGTATTTTTTCACAAATAATCCAGATCTACAATTAGGTTTTTCAGATCTTGCACCAGTACATCCAGATCTACACCGTAAACTCGGTGCCCTGAAAAATTATCTGCAACTCCACTGATTTTTAGATCAGCGATGTCTCCTTCATCCCGACTCCGATTCGACCGATTTTGTTTTTGAAATCGGGTATTTTTTCATATAGAATCCATATATGCAATTAGATTTTGTATATATTGCACCAAAATGTACATATTTGATCTGCAAACTCGCCACCCTCGAAATCCTACAAAAATAAAAAATAAAAAAAATCTCCACTGTTTGCCCAAGAAAGTGCTATGATACCAATTGTTATAGCTCTGACCCGGAAATATTATAGATCTAATATGAAAATATAAGATAATACAAATAAACCCAGAAATAATATGAAATGATTCTTTATTGATCAAACCCTTAAGTTAGGGAATCACCATACATTCACTCCTTAAGGAAGGAGAACACTCCACAAGCCATATGCCTCTACATACAATAATCCTTGACAATATTTCTTGACACAATTCCTTGACGTGGAGTCTCTAGCCTCTATATAGGCCTCATACATGCAATACCATGGATCATTACCATGGTTCCCTCATACCATTCACTAATACCATGGGCCCATTACATTATTACTAACTACTTGTGTGTCCTTACATGATATGGGTTAACCACCTTATTTATTACTATGGCCCATCTCATTATTACATTATTACCTTGGGTACCTCCCTTGGTACCCCATATTATCCCCCCTAGGTATATAACAAAATACTTCATGTACCACGTCAGCGTTGTATCCCAAAATTTTATGACAAGTTGCACTTTATTTATGTTTTCATCATGGACCTACTTCGATGTCCATACTGCTTTACATAAGAACCATAATTTCCCAGGATCCTCTGATCTAGTTCCTTTAAATACAAGAAGCTTAATATCATCAGCTAACATTCTACTTGGATGGGGAGGGGGAGCGGATGGGGAATGGGGATTCTTAAGGGAGGGAGATGGGGGGTAGGAGGGGTAAGGGAGATAGGGGGATAGTGAAAACAAGAAAAACCCTGATTACTACTTGATTTTAACTTCAGGGAACTTTCAGGCTAGAATGGTGAGTATTGCAGGGTTACTTTAAGGCTCCCAGAATGGTTTTCTTCACTTTCAAAATTAATTAACAAAGGACTATTTTCCATTTCCATAAAAACCTTTGGATCTTGGCCACGCAATATCTTCATAGTGTCTATGCTATACATTTTTCCACTGCGTGTTGTTCCAATATCTCTTCGGATCTTCTAAACATAAGTAGCTAATAATCTGACTACATTCATAAAATTCATTTTTCACACAAAAGCATCTTAATCTAGATATTTAGAGATATTAAGAGCTTACATCGTTGTCCTTTGAAAAACATTCATTCTGCTTCACTGTAGGACACAATTGAGTTTTTTGCGAACTCGGTAAAAAATCCTCCCAAAATGCTATTTATCCATAAATCAACAACTCTTGAGATCTTGTTGTTGTTGTTCTTGAGTTGTTGTATTATTTCAGGATTCCACTCTTTAGGTTCATCTCCCTTAAAACAATTTTTCCTTTTTGTTAATCTTGATACCCACTCATAGAGCTCGATGTGAAATGAACCAAATAAGATTTGATACTGATCTTCAAACATATACTTATCCAACCACCTGTCAGTTGATAGACAAGGATTTCTATTTTCTTTCCTCGCAAATTCTTGTTCCTTTTCTTCTACCCACTCTTGGATTTCTTTCTTCGATGGATGCCAAAAGATATCCCTAAAACAAACCCCGGTCCTAGTAACGAAACCATTTGATGGCTTAGGTCAGCTAGACCTAGGTTCAAAGTGTACTATGTACCAACAAAACCCTCAACCATTGGCACTCTCGGCAGTGACCTGCAAGTAGATCACAGTCTCACCCAAAGTGATTATGGGGAGTTGCAAAACCAGGTTTCTACAGTCTGAGTGATACTACGTTGTGGCACCCTTGTATTTTCTTATGTTTTAACACTTATTACTTCGCATTTACAAAATACTTCGCACTTATAACTTACTTCATAGAATTACAATCATTACTTACACATATCATAAACATTCATAAAATTTAGAATACATCCACAATAATTTTTTATTATCATATATAATTTGTACAACAAACAGTTCTTGACTTGTGCACTTAGTTGTAGGTCATTTGCGCACTCAATTGTAGAGCCTTTCCTTCGCCACAAAACCCAACAACATATAATCAAACCATAAACACGAATTGGTTCTAACTATCACTGACTTCTTTATTATTCATTATTCATCCCTATATAATATTACATCAAAGGATTACATTACCACATTACCATGGACCACATACCATGGTTTCCAAAATACAAGGGACTATGGTCCAAAACCTTTTAACTTTTACAATTATATGCTTAAAAATGGAGGGGCTTCGTCACGAAGCCCCTATATGGTGCGATAGGTTTGTTTAATGGCCCTCATTTTCTGTGTGGTCTACTTCACTGTATTGTGTGCTTTATCCCCAAAAATCAGCTTCCTTGCCCAAAATATGGCCAAGTTGGGCTATGCCCAACATTCGAGATCACACCTTGTTGAACCAAGTCTTGAACAAAATCATATTGGATATAAACATGTTTTGTCTTCCTATGAAAAATTGGATTTTTGTAATATTTAATAGAAATTTGATTACCACAAATCAACCAAGCAGGTTGCTCCTAATTTTCATGTGGATCTTCCTAAATTCTACTTAAACATACTTCTTCACAAGCTGTTGTTTTTTTTGCTTTATATTATGTTTCAACTATGGAGAGAGAAACTATAGGTTTCTTTTGAATACTCTAAGAAATTTCTTTTGAACTCATTCTAAATGAATACCCTAAAGTTGATTTCTTATCATCCATATGACCTACTCAATATGATTTCGTATAACCAATCAACTTGAACTACTTTGTTGATATATATATATATATAATATAATATATATATATATATAAAGCCATAGCAAATTGTACCATGCAAATATCCTGAAATCCTCTTAGCTTCCTTCGAATGTTAGTCCTTGGGTTATGAAATAAATATGGATACCATATTAACTGTAAAAGATATATCTTGTAAATTTGTAGTTAGGCAGATCAAACTTCCACATAATTATCAATATAGAGTGGCATCAACTGTATTGGATTCATCCTTTCTGTATAACTTTGACCCAACTCAAAATTTTTAACTTCTTTACAATATCCTTAGTATACTTACCTTTTGACATAAAAATACCATGTTGCTTTTGCCATACTTCAATACCCAAGAAATAATGCAACTCACCAAGATCACTCATTTCAAATGTTACAATCATGTTTGGCTTAAATATTTGAATCAATTGAAAAATTTTACCATATATATAAGATCATCAACATGATGTGAAATGATAAGAATTTCTTGTCTTGACTGAACTATATAAATATTATATTCAGATATAATTACGAGCTATAGCCACCCTGATATAATTAATATGTGATAATAAATGTTGTTTTTTTGGTGACTAAGTCTAGAAAAACTATATCTAGATATGAACCTTTTCTCATTACCAGGCTATAGACAATGAAGAGAAATAGAAATACCCCCTCTCACATTCATCAGGTCAACTACAATCCAACTCTTCATGTTTGCTTCCTATTGTGAATTTGATTATGTTAATTTATTGTTTCATTTATGTATGTTATTAAGTGTATTTTTGCCATTATGTTATGGTATTTTCAGACCCTACTGTTGTGGTAGACTTATAATGGAAGGTATTCATACAATAAAACTCAATTCTTCAAACTTGACCCTGACTATCCATCAAGCACACCTGCAACACTTGTGCATAGCTTGTTGGGAGCTTGATAATACTGAGAGGCAGGGGAGTGGCGTGAGTCAGTATTGTGTAGGATGGATCACTTTAAAAATTATTTTCCATTCTTAAGAAATTAACTAAATAAATCATTAATGAACAACACATTATAACAACATATATAAACACACATCATAAGTAGTATATAAAAAAATGATAATGTCATCAACCATGAAATATGAGAAGCAATAAACATGAAAACAACACATCAACACATGAACATAGGATATAAGGTGGAAACTCTTCTAGGAGAAAAATCACCATCTACTTCTTCACATGCTTCTTATTTATTATTAAAATATTCTTTACATCATATCACTTGCCACCGCCAATGTGCAAAACCCAAACTTGTGATGCATGTGAAAAACCACTCACTCCAAGCCACTACCTGACATTTTCCACCACTTCCTCAACTTTGCAGGATAACACCTGTAGGAAGCCACCACTCCCTCAATTATGTATGCCCCTACCTTCAATAGTTTCCCAAGACACCTCCTTGGGGAAGCTGTCACTCCCAAAGTTTTCAAGCCACAAATCAAAGGAAGACACCACTCCCTAAATCAGCAAGCCACCACTTTCCCACTGAAGGCCTCAACCTTCAACCTCTTATAAACCACATTTATTCTATTTTAATATTGAGCCATGAAATATACACTCAAACAACTATAGGCCTCATTTAATCATATTCTTAGACGAGACCCACTATATCCATATCCTCAAACTAAATATAAAACACTCTTTTTGAAATATTACTCTTTGACCAACTCAATCAACATAATATAACTTGACCCATAAAACTCATGCAACCTCTGACTACTCATCAATCTCAAAGTCAAAAACCCGCATCATATTCTAAACAAGAAAACAAACTATTTGTTCTACCAATACATAAAAATTCAACCATCCTATCAAAATCTCAAAATCAATTCCTACTCAAACCTTTCTTGCAGCTAACACCTCACTCAACATAATGATATAATAGTGATAAAACAATTACAAAGTTTTTACAACAATACAAGGCATAAATATGAGCTTAGCCATATAACGTCCCTATCACCACTCTATCATGCACATTGGCTCTCTATCAATGATCTATGTAATGTGTCCACCAAATGATACCAGTATTCACTCATTTCAGTTTGGATTAGATATTCTTCACAATGCCCAACAATCTAACCCAACAGAAGCACCTCTAGTCACACCACAAAACTTATGCTCTTCCTCTGCTAGTCACACCACATCTCACATTGACCAACATTCTTTAGTTGCATAACATGCCAATGATACATGTTCATTCTAAACACACAAACGATATATCTCTTATATATTTTCATTCACACTCCTATGATCTATGAATCTCACGAACTGTTACAGGTTCACAATGCCACCATGATCTGAATATACCATCACTTGGCATAGTGCACACACATTGTGAACTCCCTTCCAAAAATGATTTAGAAATTTTATAACAGGCTCGAGTTATAGTTTCATGTAATAAAGAATATTAAAAGGCAAAAGATAACCAAGGATATGCGACATGTATTCCAAGCTGAATGTTGGAAAGACATTCTAATGGGCATCAATTGTGGTTTAATAATGGATATGGAAATTGGCAAAGGCATTAGCAAAGGAAAAGAGAAAATAATTGAAATTTAATTATGAGAAATAAGGAAAATAATAGAAAATGGATGTGAAGAGACATAAACATGCATGCAAAGGAAATTAGAGGAAAAATGGAGAAAAAAGAGGCATGAGTAATAAAAAGGAAAGTGAGAATTAATTGACAATTTTTTCTCATCTTTTGATTGGGATCAAGAAAAGGAGATAGAAAAAGCACTTGGACAAGAAAGTAAAGGAAAAAAAAGGAAGGCTTTAAAAAGGGAAGCAATGGAAACCAAGCAAGCATAAGGAGAAGGTTGAATCAATAATTTTAACGGGAAGATTTTGAAGGTAACATATCACATGTGTTATTTACTTGTTGGTATGTGAATGCAGGGTACATGCATTTGTTTAATTGGTTCATTTGTTGTCGTTGGCAAGGTTTTTTCCTAGTTTGACAATAGTTTTAGCCTTACCTTGCCATTTCCTGGATAGCCATGGTGTGATGGGGTTTATTCTTAGTTGAGCTTTGGATTGTCGACAGGTTTTGGAACTGGGTAATGTGGTCTTAGGAAAATCCCAAGGGTTGGGGGTGGAGATAGCTTTCTCCAAGAAGCCCTCAATATGTGGGTGGAGATAGGAAAATTCCTAAGGGTATGGTGAAGGAATTTCGAGGCATTCAAGATTGGTTTGGTTTTGTGATTTCGAGAATGATTTAGGTGAGATTATGATAGATTGAGGGTGGAGGTGGTTTAACCTCTCGATTCCTTGTTTGATTTTGTCTTGGTTTATCCCATGTGATCCCACATTCATGCTAAGAATATGGCACGGGGGTGATTGGATAAAACAATATTTGGTTTAGCCCATTATATGGTTGGGTGGTATGTGGAAGTCCCTGACTTAGTTAGATTTTGCATAAGATAATGCAAGATATTATTCTCATATAATGAATGAGAACATGTATTTGATATTATGTGGATTATATGGTTGATATTTCATGGTTTCTATTCTGGTTATATGTTGGTTATAAGCATGGTTCTATGATGTGCTCTAACCATGAGTTTTGTTCATGATTTGATATTTTATTGAATGGTTGATGAATGCATGGGATAACAAGTGTTCTTGTAGCTATCTTGAGAGGGCATTAGACCTTCTTGGTGATTCTTAGATAAAGTTTGGAAGTTTATGATCAAATATGCATTCATGATCTAGATTATATGCTTATCATATGTGTGACGAAATTACTATCTTGGATTAGGCATGGCTAGGTCAAGTTCTTGTTAAAGTTTTGAATGATTAGCATTTTTAGAATCTTTTTTATGTTTCTAGAGAGTTATAGGTAGTTATGGGTAGTGGTCTAGAGGCTATCTTAGAAAAGTGGCTCATATCTTGGAACCATTGGTACAAAATTGGAGTTTTTAGGTCATAATCACATGGAACAGGCTTATGAGTGTGGTTATAGATGCATAACTACATTCTTGAGGTGTTATGGGTCTGATTATATAGTTAGGAAGGTGGAAAGGGTTCCAACTCATGGATTTATCACCTGGGGTGGTTACTTGGCTCCTGAGTGGTTTATAGTCCTTGAGAAATGTCAAGAAGTATTGTTGTTGCAATCAACATCCTCCAAAAAATTTCTCACACTTGAATTTTGGAGCCTACTAAGGATCTTAGATGTGTTCCTCTATGGTTACTCCAAGGTTTTTTGATATTTTTAAAACCCTTTAGGTCTTCTTCCTAGTTTTAATTTTTCAATTTACTTGCACTCACATGCACAATATCAATTGAACTCATGAGCACACTTTATTTTACACAAGCTCAAACAAGCATAACATTGTCCATCAAGACAGTTCCTATGCAATGTTTAGCTCATGTTGATAGTTAGTGCACACTTTCGTTGACAATCTCCCTCACTTTGGTTACGATTTTACTTCTATTTCTATGAGTATTCTCAACTGTCGATTTTACGCATCTCTGTGTTCAAAAGTGTCACTTTCACATTTGTGGTTATCACTTTTGCCTAATTTTTCCTTAATAAGTGTCATACTCATGTTATCATCACTCTCTCATGTGTTTCCTTCAATTTCTTTATATTTTTCAAGTGTCGCCTTGCTATCATTTCAAGGTGTGATTGTTGTTCATGAGTCGTGTGTATTCCCCTAGATTGCATTAATGGAATTTATGTGTGTGATCCATGTTTGAGTTGTGATCGGATCCATTTATCTCTTTTACTCTATTGGTCTCACACTTAGCCATTTTGGATCCCTTTCTTGTTTATATTGCTCAGTGCAAGTTGTAAAGGCATTAGCCCTCTTACTAGGTAATGAACACAACTTATTCATGAGCCTCATTGATGTATATTTCCTCCCATACTTGTGAATTAAGCCTTTTCTAAGGTATCCTCCATCTCATAGTGCATTAGCATTTCCTAGGATAAGTGATCTAGCCTTTTGCTACCACCGTCAGTTAAAAAGAGCACTTCAGAAGAACAAGGACTTTCTCTCCTCTAAAAGGTGCACTTTGGAGAAACAAGGATCTTCTTTCCTTCAAAAGCATAGTCTAAGAGAATGAGAGCACTTCTGGACCACGAGTGCACTCCTTCAACTCAAAGAAATGTGCCCTCCTCAAGTGCATGGTGCACTCACGAAGCATGAAATTTCATTCTTCTCTTAGAGCACATGACACACTCATGAAGCATGAAGCCTTAGAGCACATGGCACAATCACGAAGCATGAAGCTTCATCCTTACCTTTTAGTCTCATGGCGGATTCAGAAATCCTAAAGCCTCCATTTGAGCACACTCCTTTAGAATGAAGAACTACTCCTTCTTCGAGCACAAGAGTGCATCTTGAAGGCCTAAAGCCTAACTCCTTCATCTCTTTTAAGAGTGCACCCTTGTGCCCTCATAGTCTCTTTGAGTGGATGAGCTGTTATGCTTCTTAACCTGCAAATGATACCCAAATACAAAATATGTGAAGAAAAGAGACCGATAACATAGAATATGCGAAGAAAAGATATCCAGAACACAGAATAGCGAAGACTTTATTATTCAGAGAGTAATGTTCACTTGCCTCTTCGAGGGGGCAACATCCAATAGAGCAGAGCTCGATTACAAAAATAAGACACGATGCTCCTCACATGGAGTTACTATCCTTTATATATGACTCCTACAAGTAATACCACGGGTCAATACTGCTTATTACTAATACCGTCGGCCCATTTGCAACTAACTGTGGTTTCTTTATTAATTGTGGATTAACCATTTACAATTATTAATATGGGCTTTATTGACTCTTAACTATGACGTGGTCCCATTACATAGATAAGGGGGTTAGGGTGGGACCCTAACATGCCCACCCCTTTAAGACTAGCCTTGTCCTCAAGGCTGAAGCTGCGGAAACTGCTGCAGAATAGTGGCTGGCTCCCAAGTTGCATCTTCTGGAGAGGTGTCTTTCCATTTGACTAGGACTTCCTTGATCATGCAGCCGCGCAGTTGCTTGACTCTTGTGTCGAGGACCTGTTCCGGTTGAAGCCAGATGGATCCTTCTTCGTCCAATTCCGGTAGACTCATCTGAATTCTGCAATTATTCCCAATCACTTTCTTGAGGCATGAAACATGAAAAACTGGATGGATTTTTGCAGTAGGTGGCAGATCCAACTTGTAGGCCACTTCTCCAATGCGTTGAAGTACTTGATATGGTCCGTAGAATTTGGGAGAGAGTTTCTGACATCCTTTGTCTTTGAGTGATGTTTGCTTATATAGTTGGAGCCGTAAAAAGACCTGATCCCCTTCTTGAAATTTGCGCTCTGAGCGATGCTGGTCTACCTGTTGCTTCATGCGGTTCTGAGCATGGTGAAGATTCTCGCGAAGATGGGCGAGCATAGTTGCACAGTGTTTTAGGAGTTGATCCACTGCTTGGACTTTTGAGCAGCCCTTGAGATATGAAGTAGGTGAAGGCGGGAGTTGACCATATACTGCTTCATATGGAGTCATTTTGGTGGTGGCATGATAGTTGGTGTTATACCACCATTCTGCCAGAGGTAGCCATTATACCCAAAGGTGTTGTTTTTCTGAAGTAAAACACCTAAGGTAGGTTTCCAGACATTTGTTGACTGCTTCAGTTTGACCACCTGTTTGCGGATGGTAGGAAGTACTGAGTTTTAGTTGCATGCCTTGTATTCTGAAAAATTCCTGCCAAAAATTGCTGGTGAAGATCGGGTCACGGTCGGACACAATAGAAATGGGCATGCCATGCAATTTGAAGATCTGATCCATGAAAGTTTGAGAAACCAAGGTAGGTGTAAACGGGTGGGGGAGAGTGCAGAAATGA
>APFE031026950.1:8187-49965 GCA_000404065.3 Pinus taeda
GGACTACCAGGATCTACATACTTCTTCATAGTAACTTTTCCCATCATGATATCTGCAATTTTTCCTACCAGGTGGATTTTTCTTGTATCTCTCGGTTTCATTCCTGGTCTTTTAAGACTTAACTCCTTTATTGTTTTTGCTAGAATAGGAATCTCTTTAATGGCTTGTAACAAGGGAATCTTGATACAGAAATTCTTCAATTCATCTAGAAAATCATAGTCAGGCAACATGATTTTTTTTTCCACTCCTTTGTGAATTTGTAACCTTTCAGGAAAAGGAGGTGTGGATGAAGATGCAGGTTGCTCAACTATAGGAGTTTTGGGGGTTAACTCTTTTTCTTTTCCTTTTTGAGTGCTTGGGTTTTGAAGAGATGTTTCAGAACCCTTATTGGCTTCAAGAGAATATTCCTTAGAAATGCTTCGCTTTTGAACATCTATAGAAGGTTTATCTAAAACTCTACCTGATCTGAGTTGTACATCATTGAGAGGAACAATCATATAGGCAGGAAATTGAAATTGTTGACCTTCCATCATGTAAGCATTTTGAGGGTTTTTATTATTGGGGTTTGGCAATGGCTGAGAAGGAAGTTGATTTGAATTTTGTTGGAATGGAAGCAAGAGTTGAGAATTTGGATTTTGTTGAGAAGGTTGTTGTTGTTGAAATGGCAATGATAGTTGTGGGTTTTGATTTGGAAGTTGTGGAGCTTGTTGGTTTTGAAAAGATGGAGGATATTGATAGAATTGAGCAAATCTCCCATAAGGTTTTTGCATACCTTGTATCCATGATTGAAAAGGATTTTGAGGTTGGGACCAAGGTTGTTGCCAAGGATTCCAATTTGGTGGGGGTTGAAAATTCATAGAGTTGTTAAACCCTTGATTTTGTTGCCCCTGCCAAGGTCTCCTTGCAACAAAACAGAGAGACTCAATGGTATTTGGATCTTCTTGAAAGACAGCTTTGAGCCCAGGGATTAAAGGACAATTCTTGGTTTCATGATTCTCTGAATAGATTACACATGTTTCTACAACCTTTGCATCCAAGGGACATTCCCTTAGAGCATGTTTCTTTCTACATTTCGGGCAAAAGATGGCTAAAGCTTCAGCTTCTGCTTTCTGTTTATTGTGGATCTTAAGAGTGTCTAGTTTCTCACTAAGACTTCCTAAGATAACATTTTTGAATTCATCAAGCATGTTGCCAATCTCAGCCCTACTTACCGATCCAGTTGCAGATTTGTTTTCTCTGAGGAGAGAAGGATATCTAGGCCCTTTTTGAGTTTTATATTTCCCCCATGAGAGGACACATAGCTCTGCTATATCATGAAGTGGAAGTTGAGATATGTCTCCTTTTCCCATCATGTTCAAAATATCTATCCATTCATCTCTAATGGCTTTTAATAGAAGGAATTTCAAGGTCTCCTCATCTAAGTTACTCATTTTCGCTCTTTTCAGGTTGTATTGAAATCTTTCAAGTAAATCCTCCAGGTTTTCATCTTCTCTTTGCACCATTTTGAATACCTCATCCTTATGATTGGTGGGCATACAACAGTCCAGGTACCTATCCAAAAATGTTTGTTTCATATCATTCCAAGTCCTAATGGATTGAGTGAGTAATCCCATGAACCATTTCAAAGCTTCTCCTTTCAATGTTGAAGGAAACAGTTTGAGTTTTTGAGAGTCTTCCAGATAATCATAAGTTCGACAGACGACCTCAAACTCAAATAGAAATGTTTGAGGGTCCTCATTTCTTAACCCATGGAAGTTTGGGAGGGCAGATGGTGAGATTTTTTTCATTGTGGCTCGGGAGTCCTCATCGACTATAGGAAATCCGAATGAGTTATCTCCATCCCTATTTCCTCCAATGTTACCTCTACCTCCTCCATTATTTCCTCCTCCTCCTCTACCTCTACCTCTACCAAATTCGGTTTCTCCTTCTTTTGTCATGGTAGTTTCCTCAGAGACTTCAGAGTCCTTTGGTTCCTCTACCAAGGGTGAATGATGAATTTCTCCCTCTTCTTCCTCAGGTGATTCTACTTCTTCAATTACAATCTGTCTCCCTGTAGAAGGAAGGAAAGGATCTCTTCCTAATTCAGATTCAATGGATGGTGTGGGAGAGTCAACTACTGCCTCTTGAATTCCAGGAATCCTAGGGCTAGGAGTATGAGTTGGAGATGATGGAGGTGTCTCTTGCCTATTTCTTGAAGTAGATGGAGTTGTAAAAATCGAACTCTTGGCTCTAGCTAAAAACCTTCCCCTAGAATCTCTTGCTCTATGCATGTCATTTTTTTTTTTTTTTCTTCAAGTCAGGTTAATAATTCTCTTTCTGATCTTCCAAGTCACTCTAGGTGCAAGAAGAGAGCATACTCAAGAAACTATTAAACCAATAACTTTCTCTTTTCTGATCCTTTAGATCACACTAAGCGCAAGAGGAGAGCATACTTTGAGAGGTTATCAATTTTCCTTCCTTGAAATTTTTGTTATTTTTATATTTTTTTTTTAGAAATTGGCTACCTAATTTCACTTCCCCGGCAACGACACCAAAATGTTTGGTCAATTTAGTGTGATCTAAATTTCTATTTAAAATGTCAACCCGGGTTTCGTAAACTGACGAAGTGAAGTGTACTATATGTACTAGATAACCATTTCCTTAGGATTTTATCGTTTTAAGATTTTTAGTTTGTTTTTGGATTTTATTTTTCCTTAATGTGTGATGGTAAAAGTGAAAGTGAAGTATGGAGTGTAGACAGTGATGGTTTCTAAACTTGAAAGTGCTCAGAGGAAAGCTTTACAATAACTAAAGTGAAATCAATTCTTAAGAGAAAATAAATGCATCAAATAATGAACTATCGACAATGGCCTGGTATCCTTGTTGCTGAAATGAAAAGAAAGCAAAAACTTGAAAAACAACTCAAACTTAAAGCAAAGAAACTAATTCACACTACTTTAACTTTTCAGATCCTTTACCCTTCGGCTCAATCTACCTGGTGGGAAGTAATCATAAACAAGTTAAGTAATATGATATCTAACTGACAAGAAAGTAAATTGCATAAAAGAAACTAATCACACTACTTGAATTCTTCAAATCCTTTACCCTTCAGCTCAATCTACCTTGGGGAAGTAATCGTGAATATGTCAAGCAATATGATATCTAAATGTAAATTGCATAAAAGAACTAATCACACTACTTGAACTCTTCTAGTCCTTTACCATTCAGCTCAATCTACTTTATGGAAAGCAACAATGAGTAAGCAATATGACAACTAAATCACACTACAGTTAGTAATATTCTGATCTCTTGTTGATATAGTCATTTGACCACAGAAAGGAATCATAAATTGATGAGCAGTATGATATCTAAAATAGCAGAAAAACAAATAAGAAAATCAAAACTTGAAAAGGACAATGATGAATTTAAACTTCATAAAATGAAAGTTAGCAGGAAGGACAAGATGATATCATATGCCAAAAGTTATCAAAAAGATGAAAAATTGCCCGGGCTGCCTAAGAGAACTTGCAGAAAAGCACTGATCATTTTACAGCTCTAAGAAAACAAAGGTGAAGATATGAACAACAGAAACATAAAACATCATATTATGTACAAGCTAATGATAAAAACAAAAACATAATGAAACTAAATAAACACTTTACAAGGCTTCAGTGTGCAGGGGCCCACTGCCAATTTAGCCAATCAAATAATCACGTGGCTAACTTCAGAAAAGTCTTCTCATGTATTAAAATAACAGCATATAAAACAGTGGGGTGATAAGATAACCAGTAGCGCGGAATTACAAAAACAGTTCAAGGTTCATACATATCAAAAAGCTTTTTTTCATAGCATTCAATGATGCATTATTTATAATGCCAAAAGACTAAAGCTAACTAATAACTTCTACGTTATTAACTGCGTGACTAAAGACACGTAGATCTGTTCAGCCGAGATCTAGTGTAACTGTCATCATGTTTCTTAAATATTTGGAGTGGTTAGCTATTAGATTCATGTTTCAGGAATGATCTTCAGGTGTGTTAGTGCCTTCGTGAGCTAAGAACTATGCCACGTATCATTCACGTGCCCAAAACAGTGACGTGCCACCGCTGAACTCTTTGGCTAGCCTTGTCTTTGACTTTGGTTGACCGCGGCCTCTCATGGATGATTTGGCCGATTTGAAGGGACACGTTCCATGTATCTGCCACCTGGAGCTTGCCCATGTAGCGTGTTTCTTCATAGGACACCTGGAGCACAACTCTTAACAAAATAGTTGTGGAATCCTGTGCTAGCTGCGGAAACCTGTGCTGGCTGCGGAAACTGACAAGTTTCCGCAACTGCATGAACAATAAAACTAAACCAAACAACAGTGATAAGTATAGTCAAGAAACCATATAAAAAATCCTTTTTAGACTATAATGCAATGATTTAACAACTAGATGAATGGAGTGAGTGGAGAAAGAAGGCTAAGAGGGTGTATAGGAAGGTGAAGGTTTGAGGCTCAACAATTTCCCAACTAACATTTTTGAATCGATGCCTACTTAAGTCGGATCCCTCCCATGATGGAGTTACTTCCATCTCTTTTTGGATCCCTTATCCCACCATTTTTGGATCTCATCCCTTAGGGAGAGGATCCCAAACCTCCTCCTCTTGGCCTATAAATCAAACGTAGGCCAGAGGATTGGAGAGGACTGTTGAAGGTAGGCTTAACTTGTAGAAATAGGGGTAGAAGGATTTTCATCCAAGGATAAGGTTGGAGATTGTGGGAAAAGGCTTGTAACATCAAGGCTTTGTTGTAAGTTGGTTACTAATTATTTCTCTCTATAAGACAACATAATCTTCTTCTTATAGTGGTTTGTAACTCAATACATCAAATTGAAATTTTAGCTTGTGTATGTTGAAGGAATAATTCATTGTTTGTTTTTGGGTATGAAAGAAGTTGATAAGATAAAAAAAAATCTTCTTGTAACCTAGATTTTGAAGAATTTATGTTGCATTTCTTGAAGAAGAGCCAAGAATCATGCATTTCTCATTCTCTCTAATGTGTATCTTGAAAATGATTCATTGATTCTTGTATTTTTTGAAATTTTAATGAAACCCCTTCTCTTATTTGAGTTATAATTCATCGAAAATAAAATATTACATTTTCATGTTCGATTGCATTAACTTTTTGTGTCAAGTCATAACACCATCAATTTCACGTCCATTTACCTTTAAGTAAAAAATCTTAAAAACAACGGTAATAAAATCTAGAAATTTTTATTATTTTAGGCCTCTTTCCCACCTACATTAGATCAGGTTGTAGGGCTTTGGAATGGGGAAGTCAGCTAACTTTCCAAAGTTGCGAACAAACATTTGCAGCTTGCAATAGGGAGTAAATCCATTTACTGCAATTTGGCTCTAGGAATCTCCCCTTACAAAGAAGTTAAGCACGAGAAAATATCGGACCTAGTGGAGTGATCAACCTCACTTCATTGGTTAGGGTAGAGTGATTTACATGTATTAAAAATGGTGTCGAAAGGTTCTTGGGAGTCACTTGGAAGTAAACCTCAGATTATCCATGTTAAGGAACTTTCAAGGGGTTTGAGCTTTTTTAGTCTACCCTTGCATGTATGTCTAATCTGCGACTATCCCCCAAGGTTAAATTGTTTTAAGTCATAGCCTTAGAGGCTATAATATTATAGCTATTACACAAGGTGATGGCAGAGGGGAAGTATGTTCTATTCCTAGAACAGATGTTGGCTATACTAACTTGGATATTTTTGGAGGGTATTCTTCACCCAAGATGGTATAACTGAAGATTACTTGCACTATATCATGTACATTAAGCAAGTTGTTAGCGCAACTAGTTCCACCAGCTCTATCTTTAGTCACTTTTCATATTGATATCTATGATGTTGGATTTCATCACTAACTAGTGATTTCGCTATAAAAGGTTTGTTTACTAGCAATTTCACTATAAAATGTTTGTTTGCATGTTTTGACTCCTTATATTTACTAGCATGTTATTTTCTTGTTTTCTCCTTTCACAGACCTTAGGTGTGGATTGTGATTTTGAATTGTTAATATTGTTAATAAACTTATATAATTTGAATCTAATTGCAACAATGTCAGATGTTATCAATAAAGAAGCCACTTTTAATATGAATCCTATTCCTTTTCCTGACTTTGCAAAGGTTGGGCCTCCTTATATGGCTAAATTGTCACTTTCTGTATTCATGATAGGTTTACCAATGTGGTTGTTTTCAAATTATTTGATCCCAAATACCTAAAATATTCCACCTCAACCAAGTTTAAACCTCAAACAGGTTCACCATCGCAACATCACCAATCTCATGTTGACCCTTTATGTTCTTCACCCAACATTTCCTCCTCTCTTTCTTATTCTTCGCTTGGTAAAAGCCTTGATGTTAGTAACCAGGTGGCTAAGAATAAGAAGAATGGGAAGATGAAGAAGAAGAAATATAAGAAATAAGTCAACCAACCAACCATGGTTATAAGTATTGGTGATGTTGAGGAAACTTCCAACATGTATCACAAGCCCATATACCCTTGCAATCTTTGTAAGGGTGATCACTTCCTTATAGATTTTCCTAGTATTCCTAAGGTCTTGGAGGTATGGTTAGAAAATTATTATCAACTTATTGTTGATCCATCAACTAGTGATTGTGAGGTTCCTAGAAAAAATGGTAAACTTAGGTTTCCTTGTAGGTTATGCAAAGGGATTCATCATTGTCACCTTTTCCCTCATATGGATGACGCCCCAAAATTATTGGAAAAACTTATTGTTTTGAAGGAGCAACTTCCAGCTGGTTACCGTAAACTTTCTCCTAACCTACTGTATGTTGACGGGTTGATTGATATAATTCCAAGTATAGTCAAATAAGCTCTTCATTTGGAGATTGAAACACATATCACTCAGGTTGATGAGCCATTTTTCTATCAAGTGGTCAACTCAATTCCATCTTTAGTCGATCCCACTCTCCGTTTAGAGAGTGAAATTTATATCACTCAGGTTCTACCTCAGATTCTTATACACATGGGGGAATTTCACCTATTTCCAGTGATCCCCCTCCAAGTTATGAGGATATTTCCTTTGATTTGAGTAGACTTGCAGGACCTTGTATTCCTTCTTCCATCCCTTTCCAAATCATCACGAGATTGTATCATCAGAATGTGTGGTGGAAAAATGTAGATGAAGATGATTTTGTCAATATTTTATCCTCACCCGCTTGGAAATATTTGGATTATCCTCATCCTGTACTTGTTACACAAAATCTTTTGGCCTTTAACATAACCATCAGCGAACCTTCACGGATCTTTATTAAGATACCTATTACTCTAGAAGGAAAAATTGTCTATATTGATCTTATTATGGTCCAAAGCCCCTTGGATTTCAATTTTCTCCTTGGGCAAGACTATGTCTTTTTTATGAAAGTTGTCATGTTCACCCTCTTTTGAGTGATGTCTTTCCCTCACAATGGAAACATTGTGATGGTTGAACAACTTTTTTTTTCGGTATTGATTCGACTGCATTCCATCCAATATCCCTTGATGTTCCTTATATGAAAGTGGTATTTACCCCACCATAAATTAATTATGTGGCAACCATATGCATTTTTTCAGTTAGAAATGCAAGTGAGCCTCTCGCTTTTTGCTTGACTTCTTATGACTTAGATATAGTAATTGACATAGGGAACTCTATGAGGGAATTTGAAATCGATTTTCTTTCCCCTTTTGATTCTCTGCACATGTCTTATTTGCAGAGAGATATTCTTCCTTCTAACGAAGATCTCTTGGAATCCATGGTCAGGATGTATCCCTTGGCATGTAGTTCTTCCTAATGAAAACCATGATCCAAATGCCTAAGAGGATTGTTCTTTTACTATGTCAACCTCATTAAAAAATGAAACAGGTTCTTATGGGTGTAGTTATTTTTGTTTCAGGCTTGCATAAACATGAAACCACCCCTGAGGATGGTTCTTCTACTCTTTTAACCTCACTAAAAATGAAACAAGTGGCTATGATGATAGTTATATTATTGTATCAATCTCATTAAAAAATGAAACAAATGACTCTGAGGATGGTTATTTTACTATGTCAACGTCGTTAAAAAATGAAACAAATACTTGAGAGGATTCTTATACTGTGTCAGCTTCATTAAAAATGAAACAAGTGCATGAGAGGATGCTTTTATTATTGTTTCAACCCTATTAAAAAATGAAACAAGTGGCTATGAGGACTCATTTGTTACTGTGTCAACCTCATTTGAAAATTGCAGTACATTTTCTCTGAGGATGGTTCTTTTGTTATGTCAACCTCACTAAAAAATGAAAACAAACTCTGACATAGTTATTTTCATTTCAATCTTGCATAAAAATCAAACCAATTTATGAAATTCATGAGAATTGTTCTATTTCAAGCTCGCTAAAAAATAAAAAAGGTACCTTTTTAAACCAATTCTTTTATGTAATTTTATTAATAAACCTTTATTTCGTCTGCCTAATAGTAATTTACTATTTACTTAAGTAGATCAAACAAAGCTCCGGGGGCATGTTCCTTTCCATACGTACATTGTAATTATGATCTATGTTTGAGAAATTTTTAGCATCTTTATATGATTTTCTACTACTCCTATTTATCTTGTGTTACATTTGATTACTGATGCATCGGCTAATTTGTAATATCTATAAGAAAACAAAAGCAATATTCATCCATGTATTGTACAAGATAAACCGAGATAATAAGTAGTAGTTTTTATTATTCAAAATGTCTTTAAAAAGTGTGTCTTTACAAGATTTCATCCAAGGCATGAGGCCTCATGGCCTTTATTATCCAAACATGTTGATACATCCTCAAAAAACAAATCTATCCCTAAAACTAGCATCTACACAAATGATAATGGTAGCAGACAATAGCACAAGATACTTGTCATAGTAAGTGACTAATAACTCAAGGAAACCCTACTATGTTCCTCTGGTAGTGGATAGGCAATTCATAAATCCCAACATCTGGGATGTCTAGGGTCAAGCTCTCTAGGTTGTGCTCCAACTTTGACAAAGCCTTTGCTGTGTTGGGGTTCTGTATTGTGGGATTTGTTGGCTTTTCAACGCACCTGTCAAATTGGCATACTCCTGCTTGTCGCACTAGGCCCACATCTACATGATCATTTAAAATAATTTGTTTTGGATGCCAAAAAACAAAAGCAAAAATTGAAAAATACAAAACAACTAAGATGTGAAGTTTCTACCTAGGCCATCCCACTGCATCGCAAGTGGAAGTGGGATATTTGAATCCATGAATGCATAAGGAAAGTATTCAATCATAATGATTTGATGTTCCAACCATCCAGTTAAATGAAAAGTATATTGAATTGCTAGTCCAACACCACCCCTGTGGCGCGTCATCATCGCGACCCACTTCATCATATGAGGATCTTGTGGTCCTCCTACATTTATGGATACCTATGGAGTGAGAAGGGGAATCATCTATAGAGTAAATGAGATAATAAAGGCACCATACCCAAAACAAATTGTATGCTAGCTTTCACTCTAGTTAGTTACCCTTTTAGGTCAGCAACTACCCCTTCACACTAGTTAAATATCGTAGGCTACAAGCATTCTATGGAAATTTGCATCTAATCCATGGTGTGTAATTGAAGTGTTTCACTCCCACATAATTGTGCAACTATAAAACCGACAGTCCTAAAAGGAATTTGATCAATGGTTTCGATATCAATTCGTTAGCCTTTGAGTGTGGACCCTGGGGAACAATTTTGTGTTAGGTAAGTGGTAGTTATTTCACCACCTCATCTATGCTGATATAAATAAATGTCCACTGCTTGGCGTGGGAGAACAGACAAGAAATAGATGTCATCAACATTTATCATGAGTCTATGATCCCTCATCACAAAGAACTCTTCCTGTACGTTCCATTTTCTCACCATTCATTCCAGTAGGTCTAGTCGAGCGTCCATGCTTGGGATTATGAAAATTTTGTACAAGCCACAGTTTCTCAGACCCTGCAATGTTTGCAGATAGTTCAAAGTGGCCACATCTTATTCTTCATTTTCACGCTCTCTCCACTCCAATTTTGGGGATCAAAACCCTTCAAATAAACATGCAGGATCATTAGAAAACGTTGTGGAAATTTTTTGAAAAACATTTGGGCATTATTCGTGATTTTTTGAAACCCCTCATCATTGGGTGCAACCACTTTGGAAGACTAATGCAGATTTGCTTGGTTCTAGCACTAGAAACCACTCAATTTTTTTTTGTGTAAAAAAATCGTTCAATGTGCACAGGCCCGATGAAGTGAAACTTTGCACACTGAGGGCAATTTTTGAATTGATAAAATCCCCTTAAAAACCTAAATACATGGTGAAAAGTGAAAGTAAAGCAACGAAAGAAAAGAGATTGGAGAAATGGTTTACCTGGAGAAGATGGCTCGTGATTTGGTCCAACATTTCCCCAAGTTATAACTTTGAAGTATTGGTGAAAAATGCACTCTATCACTCTCAAATGGTAAAAAAACACAAATAGTAATATTTTATTTTATTTTTGGATTTTTATAAGTTTTTTAGGCCCATTAAAATATTAATTTTTCCTATTAGCCTCTAAAATCCAATTTTTTAAAATTTTTAACTATATTTTTTAGTAGTAACCATTATTTTTGAGTTTAAATGTGCAGAACATAGGTTATTTACAAAAACGAATCATTTTGGTGAAGAGTAATTTTTTATCACTTTTTCAAACTCATTAAAAACTTATGAAAGAGTGAAACAATGAGTTCCCTTTAAGCCCTTTTTGGACTCCCTAAACATGTAAAGAATGCTGAGTATTTGTCTATTTGAACTCATAAAAGTAAATTAACAATTTTCTATTAAGTATAACTTTACCCCTTTTACAGACTGAACTAGACTATTTACAAAAAAGGTATACGTTGAGTAATCATTGTCAATAGAGTTCTCTTCTACATTATTTTATCATTTTTCGGGCTTAGAGACTAAATTTATGAAAAAGGCACTGTGGATTTTACTTATCTTTTTCTCCTAACTTCCTAAAAATGAAAAACATCGAGATTTACCTTCTCTGTGCTCGTTAAAATTTTACATTGAATGGATTGAACGAGTTTTATTTTTGTGTCTTTTCAAACTCTTTAAACATGAAAACGACATCGAGTTACCCCTTCACTTGACTCGTAAAACTTAAATAGTGCAGGACTTGTTAATCATAAGAAAACTAAACAACTTCTTCCTAGGGTTCACTAAAAATACTTTGCAGGACTCATCCGAAGGATGAGCTTACAGGACAAGCATATGTTATCCTCCCCAGGCTTTCCAAAAATAAAGAGGTACTTACCAATAATGGTGGGGGAAAATTGGGAAAGAAAGATTGTTTATATTGTGATGAGCCTCATCATTGAGTAACTATATGAACCTTAATTCACATCCTAGCTTAGTCTTCTCACAATTTATTACATATTTTTATTATACTTTGTTTAATGAGATGAGTCAACTAATGTGCATTGAATGCAGGTTTGTGAGAGAAAATGAAGGTATTTTGGCTAGATTAAGGGTTGAGACTCGAATGAGACAAGGAAGAGAGATAGTAGGAGGTAAATCCTCCTCATTTAATCCTCTCTCATTTGAATATTACTCCATCACTCACACTAGCTAGCAGGAAAGTCATGGACATCAAAAGGCAGTCGAGCAAGTGACAGTTGAAGATTTATTTTATCTTGAGTTTCGAAGCCAAGCCTCCCTAGATTTAAGGAAGTCATTGAAGACTCCAATTGTATAAATAAAGTGGCCTAGAGCCTCATTAGGATTTAAATTTTTTCCATAAAAACACTAGTCATTTTCGAGTTCAAGACTTGTGGAAGACATTGCTATGTAATTTCCTGTTTTGATAATGAGAATGAGAATTTTCTTCATCCAATACTAAATTAACCTAGAGGGCTGAAGCTCTTGGGTTAGGGCCAAACCCTAGTAGCAAATGCTCCTCTTCCTGTATTTGTATGCTTAGATTGATTTCATAGATCAATGGTTGAATTGTCTTTAGGATTATTTCATTGCAAGTAGTGTAGAGTTGATTAGTTGCTTATTAGCTTGCTTCCATTTGTGCTTTACTTAAGTGGTAGTTTAGAAGAGATAAAGGAACATAAAAAAATTTTCAATAGGTGTTTTGGCGTCACCTTTTCATTCAGGTATCATGATTTGAAGAAAGAACTCCTATGCAACCCCAAAAAGGTAGAATTCTACTTTCTCATATAATTTAGGGTTTCGTGTACTTAGGTCAGCATTTGATCAGTTTGCAATAGTAGGATTTAGCTATAATTTCTTACATCTTCTATATTACATTAGATATGATCAATATTTCCATCTTATTCTGCAAGTTTTCTTCATGCATGAAGTAGACATCTAGCTCATTAAACTCTGTTTTCCTACACCATTGAAAGTCTTCTTGTTTTCATCATTTTTGGGTAAATATCAATATTTGATGTAGTGCAGGTGTTTTAGAACTACAAAAAGTTCTCGTAGTCAACAACCTCGTTCCAACATCATCCATCTATGATCATTCCTTGCTTTCACTAAGACCCTCACCAATTTCATCATTTCACAAGGAAGCTTCTCCAAGCTTGTTGAGAAAATCTAGCCATCTTCCAACTTTGGTTTTAAGTTATAGAGTGGTCCTAGGTATTTGCGTGCCTCATTCCATCCACCAACCACCTTCCCTAAGCCTTCCATCACCTTCAAAACTCGTCCTTTTTCACTTGGTTGTATCTTTTAGAAATACAGGGAATCTTGTAGGTTTTTAGGACATCTTGTAGGTTTTCCTGTAGTGGCCTGTTTTGAGGCAAAATTGAGGAGAAGCCTCTAGGAAGCTAGTAAAGGTCACCTAGTCATCTCCCTAACCTTCTGACCATTCACCAGCATCCCTAAGCACCCTGCCACATCACCAAAAGAGGTTAGCTTTCACAGTTTTCCATAAAAAAAAAGAAAAAAAGAAAAACAAATTTATTTTAGTCATTTACATGCGCAGTAGTACAATGTTTGATGTTTTGAATTTACATGCTTAGGATAGTACGATTGCATTCATGTTAACGTAGCATTCTTTTTTAATCATGGTCTCTTACTTGTTTTTTAGAAAATGGTGTTTTTTTAGCATTTGATTTCAGTCTTCTTCTTTAGTGCAGTAGACAATGTTTCTCTTCGAGTAGATTTCTCTATCTCTCATGAGTAATCAAGCTTCTTCTGAATCCATAGAATTCTTGCTTGAAAAAGCCAAGTGGTATATTGCAAGTTGAGCAGTGACAAAGATTAGACTCATCACTTTTACTTGTGTATACAACACTGTCACCTCCATGTTTGTACGAACCGCGGGTTGATAAAGTAAATTTAGTAGCCCCAGGAGTTGCAGCATTCTTGTTGTATTACTGGTGCTCATCACTTTTTGGTGTCATTGTTGGGGAGGTGTCTGAGTAGTATGTGATTACTGCTTTCTTTCTTCCATTTCTTATTTCTGATATTTTGATATTAGTTTCATTTAAGCAAGTGTAATTTAGTTTGATTTTTTTTCCATTCTGCATTATTTTCTTTCCTTTCCATTCTACAAGTAATATTTCATTGAAGTAGTTAGTTTTCATTCAGTCAGTTAGTTTTCATTCAGTTTGCAATTTCAATTCTACAATTATTTTCAAAGTTTAAAAAAAAACACCAAACAAAAACAAAATCACTTCTTTCATGCCTCGTAGGAATAGGGATAACTTAGGGAATTTTTTTCCAAATACCCCCACTACTTCAAATAGCCAACTTTCCCTCTTCTTCAGTGGTTGTGAATTGGAGGAACCCTTAGGTGACAAACTAGAAATATTTGAAGAGCCTATAGGGGAAGAAGAAGAAGAATAACCCATTCCTACTAACCTAATGGATGAAAATAGAAATGATTGAGGAAATAGAGAAAGAGTTGAGGGTGCCTTCCCCATTAGGGAAACTAATGGGGATACTAAGATGAAGAATATAAGCACCTGTGACCTTCCTCATTTCCATGGCCTGACCTCAAAAGATCTAGGCACTATCTTTTTTGAAGTTGTTGTCATATGCAGAACCTATGACTACACCAGTGATGAGCATAAGTTGAAACTATTTCCATCCACTCTCAAGGATGCAACTTTGTGTTGGTTCTTGGGTTTACCTAGGGATAGCATCACAACTTGGGCTTAGATGCAACAAGCCTTCAACAACAAGTATTGCGACTACTACAGGTATAAAGACACTAAAGAGGAATGTTTGAGGATTACCTTAGGGCATGATGAATCCCTAGAGTATTGTGAAGAAATATGCCATCTTAGCTACAAAACGGTTAGGTACACACTTGACCCTGAGTAACTGAAGTTAGTTCTTCTTAGAGGGGTAAGGGAATATCTTCTAGATACCCTAAACTTGTTAGCAGGAGGGGACATCTACTAGGTACCCTATGAGGATATCAAGACTATATTTAGAAACCATTTTAGGGCAGCTAGGAAACAAGTTAGGGGTAGTCAACCTATGGTCAACCCATCCTCTTCCAATACATCCATCAAGAGTGAAATTGGAAACATGTTGGAGGATTTCAAGAGTGAGATGCTGCAAACCCTTGCCCTACAGATGGACACTATGCACATTAAGACAAAACAGGAGGAAGAAGATATAGCCTTAGCCATTTTCTGCCCTAGATGCACAAGGAGGCACCCTAGGAATGAATGTCCATTAAATTCGATTGAAATCTACTCAATCTATGAAGAAAACCACTCCACAAACAAGTTTCATTCTCTACCTGGACTAAAAGTTGTATATCAAGGAGATGAAGGGGTGATCAAACAGCTCTGCAACATAAATCAAAGGAGACCTCATGGGCCTCAACTATACTAGTAGGGCATGCAAGGGTCATCCCATGCATATTACAACTCCAACTAGGCCATATCCATTCCCTATTGGGGCTACCTTACTCATCCTTCCTGGTCTACACCTCCTCCTTGTTCCTTTTCATCTCAATATCATTCCCAGCCGACCATCTAGTCATTTCAACCATATGTTCTACCACAGCCTCAGTGGAATGCACCGCCCTAGTAGTGGAGGCCCCCATACAACAATGATCCAACTTTATTGCCTTCACCACCTTCTCAATCACATATTTTACACCATTCTCCACCTAAACAAGCCCATATGCCTACCCAACCAAATCAGAACCCTAACAACAGACAAGCACAACAAGTATACAGTGGAGAGACATCATATCTTACTTACGTTATAGAGATTCAGGAAATTAGTCTGAGGTCTGGGAGAGAACACCTGGAAAACCAACCTCTACCTGTACCTAGGGAGGTTGAGGAAGAAAGGGAGGAAAGCATGACTAAATTAAAACCACCACCCTTTCTTGAGAGATTAACCCAACCACTCTAGCCTACCCCATAAGAGATTGAACTTCTAGGAGTATTGAAAAATCTGTGTCAAATTCCACTTCTCCAAGATATAAAAGGTGTACCTATTTACAACAAGTTGACTAAGGATAAGTGCTTCAAGCATCCAAGGAGGTAAAAAATATATGCCCCTACCATTAATATCATTGGACAATTATCTGACGTAAGGTTGGGGTAGGTAATTTGTCCAAAGTATTTGGACCTTGGAAGCCCTGTAGTAGATGTGCACATCAATGGCACCATTTAACCCCACACTTTGATTGATCTTGGGGCTGTCATTAATGTTATGACCAAGGACACCATGCTCAATGTCAACCTCCATGGTTCATTGAGAAAGACCACAACAGTCCTGCAACTTGTAGACCACTCCACAGTGACCCCTAAGGGGATTGTGGAGGATGTGATGGTCTCCATTGACTCTTGGGAGTATATTGTAGATTTCCTAGTTCTCCAACCTATGGCCAAGCTTACTGGTTACCCTCTCATCCTTGGGGGGGCCTGGTTAGCCACTGTCAATGCCTATATTAGCTGCAAGGTTGGAAATATGACTATAAAAAATGGGCATATGTCCAAGGAGTTAGTCCTATGCCCTCATGCCCAACCGTCTCTAGAGCATGACTTAAATTTATGGTTGGAGGAAAAGGAAAAAGATGAAGTTTATTCCACCCAACTCCATACCTTAGAAATGACTATGGGAGGAGGACAACCGAATGAAGATGATTTGATCAAACACATACTCCAAAGTCCAACTCCCAGTACATTGTCCTTAGAAGCAATAGTAAAGGAAACCCATAACAACCATTAGATTGATATATTATTATTTGATTACAACCCTACCTATGTGAAAACCATAGAATCTGGCCCTGAGAGAACTTTCAAAATCAACCCATCTCTTTCTATTCACCAAGAAGAAAAGTTGTGCAACATGCTAAAGGAACATCTGGATGCCTTTGCTTGGAGTTATAAATAAATTAAGGGAGTGCACCCATCGGTGCGTACTAACCACATTTATACCAAATAAGGTTGAAAACTAGTCTGACAACCCCAGAGGATGAATCGAGCTCTCAAGGATATAGTCAAAGAAGAATTGCAAAAGTTGCTAGATGTAGGATTCATTTACCCTATCTCAGACAGTGAGTGGGTGTCTCCTTTGGTTTTGATTCCAAATAATAATGGTATGTGGAGGATTTGTGTCAATTACAACGAGTTAAACAAAGCCACAAAGAAGGACCATTTCCCTCTACCTTTCATTGACCAAGTGCTAGATGGCTTGGTAGGGAAAAAGTTTTTCACTTTCCTAGATGGATGTATCAGGTACAATCAAATACAGATCAGCCCAAAAGACCAATAAAAACCACCTTCACTTGTCCTTTGGTTACTTTCTCCTATAGGGTCCTTCCTTTTGGCCTATGCAATGCTCCTTCCACTTTCTAGAGAGTAGTATGAGTGTTTTTGCCGAGCTATTCCATGATGCAGTAGAGATTTATATGGATGATTTTACACCTTATGGGTATGATTTCCAGGAGGATCTGTCCAACTTAGGTAAGGTGCTAAACAAATGCATTGGAATGAACATGTCTCTTAGTCCCGAAAAATGTGAGTTCTTCATGATTGCAGGGACTGTGCTAGGTCACTCAATATCCAAGCAAGGACTGCAGGTGGACCCAAACAAAATAGCGATCATCCAAAGGGTCCCACCTCCGCAAAATCAGAGAGATGTCAGAAGTTTCCTAAGTTTAGCTAGATACTATCGAAGGTTTATAAAAGACTTCAACAAGTTAGCTTCTCTTTTATTTAGGTTGTTGGGCAAATACTCTAAGTTTGAATGGTGAAAAGTTGTCAAGAGGCCCTGGGCACCCTGAAGGACAAGTTGACCACTGCACCAATTCTCTAAGGGCGAAATTGGGCCCTTCCTTTTGATATACATGTTTATGCATCACACAAAGCCATAGGGGAAGCTCTAGGCCAGATAGATGAAAATTTGCCTTATGCCATTTACTTTATCAGTAAGAACCTACCAAAGGCTGAACTGAACTACGCAGTGACTAAAAAGGAGCTCCTGGTTGTTGTGCATTCATTGAACAAATTAGGCATTATATTATACGTTATGAAACATTTGTATACATTGACCATGCTACAATTAAATATTTAATGAATAAAACTCATGTGAATTGCCAAATTATCAAATGGTTACTTTTATTACAATAGTTTGATATAATTATTGTTGATAAACATGGAAAGGAAAACGTTGTTGCGTATTTTTTGTCCAAATTAACTTTTCTTGCAGGTGAGGAAGGAATGGTTGATGATCAGTTACCGGATGAACACTTATTCGCCATTTTAGTTCTCTCTCCATGGTTTGCTGACATAACAAATTATTTGATATATTTACAGTTCCCACTGACTTTGTCCTCCAAAGAGAAAAGCAAGATTGTGAGGAAGAGTGCCCCATTCACTTGGATTGGGGGAAACCTCTTCAAACTAGGCCCGAATCAAATTTTGAGAAGATGTGTCAGGGGGGAGGAAGACTTTAACAACCTTCTGACCTATCATGATAGGCCTTCTGAAGGTCACTTTGCAGCAAAGAGGACAACATTCAAAGTGTTTCAAGCTAGTTATTATTGGCCCACTCTTCATGAAGATGTGAGAAGATACACTAGTCAGTGTGATCAGTGCTAAAGGATAGGAAAGACTACTCCAAGGGATGAAATTCCTCTACAACCTCAAGTGAATTTCAAGTCGTTTGAGAAGTGGGGCATGGATTTTATTGGACCTATTGACCCTCCTTCTAAGAAAAATCAATACATCATTGTGTGCACTGACTATTTGAATAAGTGCACTAAAACCAAGACAATGAAGGCAGCAACAAAGGAGAAGGCGGATGAGTTCTTAAGGGAAAATGTCTTTTATAAGTTTGGGTACCCTAGAGAACTTGTCACTGATCAAGGTGGCTATTTCACATCCAACATGATTGAAGACTTGTTAAGCCAGCACAAGATCAAGCATAGAACCTCCACTCCCTATCACGCATAAACTAATGGGCAAGTAGAGGTGACCAATAGAGCACTAGAGGGCATTCTGACGAAGTGGTTTGCAACAAAAAAAATTATTGGGAAGACAGATTAGTTGAGTCCACCTGGGCCTATAATACCACCTGGAAGATCACCACTGGATTCACACCCTATGAGTTTTTCTATGGGAAGAATACTTTGCTATCCATTGAATTTCAGTACAATACACTGAGGATGGCAACCCAACTAGATCTAGATCTGAGCAGTGCAAAAAAGAGATATTTCTCCAGTTGAATGGGTTAGATGACTTTATAATGCAGACCCTCATACACCTATAGGTAACTCAAATTCAGAGGAATATCTAGCATGACAAGAACACCAAGGACAAGTATTTTCAAGAAGGTGATTGGGCTTTGTTATATGATTCCATATATGAAGACTTTAAGGGCAAGTTAAGGACTAGATGGTTAGGGCCTTATGTCATAAAGAAATTTTATGATAATGGTTTAGTGCGGATCTAAACCATAGATGCAGAGGCCATTGCTTTACTTGTTAATGGGCACAGTTTGAATGCTTATAAGATCCCATTGTCAAAGCAAGAGTTCATTCATGGTATCAACAAAACAGTGATGGTAGTGGAGCAAGTCTCAACTCCTACCTCACTAAGCCACTGAGAAAAAGAAAAAGAAAAAATGGACAAAAATAAAGAAGAGAAAAATAAGGGGACTCAAGTGAAAACATCCATGAGGCACATGAGTCCCACTATTGGGTTGAAAACCTCTTGAGGCAGCCCAACAGTGTTAAAAAAAAGAGAGAAAAAAAATGTTTAGGTGAAAACCTCTCTTGAGGCGCTTAGGGAAAGCAACTAGGATGAAAACCTCTTGGAGGTAGACTAGCTGTTTTTAGCAAAAGAAATAAAAGTAAAAAATAAAAGAGAGAAAAGAAAAAATAAGAAAATATTGTTTGCAGGTCAGCAGGAGGATGATTAGAGCAACAATGGAGAATCAAAAGGGACCTGTCCATCTCATGTCTGATTTCTCCATTCATTATCCTTCATCATTCCATCATTCCTTCCATTTTCCACTCATTTGCCTCTGTTTGCAAGGGTTGTGTGTTTTCTATAGGATTCCCTGTAAACGTACAAGATTCCCTATAAACCTATAGGATTCCTTGAAAACCTATAGGATGATCCTGTAGGATTTATAGTGGCCTAGGAATCCTAAAAGAAGTAACTCTATAGCAAGGGAATTACCTGCCCATGTTAGAAAAAATAAATCCCTACTTCACCATCTCATCCATACCTCTCTTCACCATCATCATCCCTACATTCATCACAAAAGTCATTTTTAAAAAAATTATAGTTTTCAAGGAAAAAAGCACAAAGGAAAGAGGATGAAGATAGAGAGCAAGGGGACAACCCCTGAAGGTTATTTTCCTCATGCACAAATCCCTTGACCCTTTCTCTACCCATGCCAATCATCCTCAGGTCCCAGTAGTAGGAAATGATGAAAATTTTTGAGGGAGAAGTAGCTACAGGACATCCTATTGGAAACCCTGTAGCAGTCTATCCCACAAAAGAAAAATCACAGATTGCAGTCAACTTCAAGCATGGCGATCCAAATGTAGAAGAAGCTCCTCCAGAGCCTAGCAGCAGTATCAACATCATCATCATCAACACCAGGTACTTGCACATCAAATAAAATCATCATAGGGACAATAAAAAAAATGGAGAAAAGCACATGCAACCAACACACAGTAACGAATTCATTTCTTCAACAAAACCCATCAAGGTATCATTACCACAGGTAAGTATCTCGCTTCCACTCTCTCATTTGCATAATGTGATCAAACAATGTAAAATTTGTGAAAGATTTCATTTATAATTGAAGGTGGCCAATTAACTTGGCCACCTTCATTCAGTTAGTGAGGAGAAAGCAGTTAGTCATTCCACACATGGCACCAGTCAAGTCAAGGAAAAGAAGGATGAGGTCAAAAGTAGATAAGCTATGGATGCCTGAAGTGGGAGTTGATTACGAGGTGAGGAGAATGATGATGTGGTAGTGGGACCAATGGTCCAAAAATAGATATTCGTACCTCAGTTTCTAGCAAATAAACGCTGATCCCCATGCATAGAATCATTCACATTCTCAAGGCTCACACTAGAAAAATCGCTCACGGCCCTCAAGAAGTCTACATGAAAGGGAAATTTCATTTTCTTCCTTTGAAGGACCACCTATAGGACCCTACAAGATACAATCAAGAAGTCTACAAGATTGGATGTGAGTAGCTTCAGAAGGGAAAAACAGAGGGGGGCTTTCATCAAGCAGTGTTAAGGAGTTAGGCTCTACATTTCCCCACATTTTTCCAAGTGAAAGGAACATAAAAAAAATCTTCTAGTTTGTTGAAAGTGATTGCAGTATAAGGGAATTGTATACACAGAAAATTTAGTTAAATATCCTCCTTCATTAAATTTTATATCAGACATCTACACTCCTCCATCCATCAGAGAAAATGATAGGGACATTTAGCAGAAAGGAGCCTGTCAACACCATGAGGATTCATCAACACCCTCCTGTACTAGAGATATTCACAAGGCATAATTGGATGGGTTGCTTTGATAAATTGAGGGGATATGATGATGTAGTAGTCAAATATTTTACTCTCTCCCTTATGCCACTGACTAGGACCCTTATGATTATTGGGGTGAGAGGCCTCTCCATATAACTCACCCCCGAACTCATAGGTAGAATTACCACACTTCCCTTAGGAGTGCCTTGGAGAAAGGAGGATAAGGGAAATAGCCAAACTACAAAGAGGAAATTCTTTTTAGAAGGAGAGGAGGACATGGAAAACAAAAATGGAGTGAGGAGAGGAAGCCTACCCTATCCCTGGAATGAAATTAGCTACTACCTTATAAAGTATACCTCACGTGAAGGTATGTACAGTGTGGCATATGGATACCAATTTAGGCTTCTTGAAGAATTGAGGTTTGGGGTAGACACGCCTCCTCAACACAGACTTAGCATACCCTAATTCCTTCTTCAATCAATGATAGATATGAGCATGAAGGTGCTGGAAGGAAACCATCAATAGCTAGCCCATCATGGGTTAATTAGACTCATCATAGAAGATTCCCTCCAACACCTCAAAATTCCTATCACACGGGCAACTTTCAGAGACATGCAATTGGAGGGAGATATAAAAGCCCTTGAATATGGCAAGAGCCCCACTACCAGTGAAGGAGATGAAGAAGAAACAGAGGAAGATGAAGAAGAAACTAGAAAAGAGGAAGAAGAAATAGAGAGGGATGAAGAGGAAATAGATAAGGAAGAAGAGGAAGAGAAAAAGAAGGAAAGTGGTGAAGAGACAAAAGAAGATGCCAAGGAGGAAACTGATGAACAAAGTGAGGAACTAGAGGGAGAAAAATAGGAGAAAGAAAAGAATGAAAAGGGGAATGGAAAAGAGGAGGTATAATACAAGGAGAAGTCACCCAGGGTGTATCCAGAACCCACTGAGAAAGAAGCAGCAGCTGCCCTCACTACCCTTAGTAGCCCTACCAAACAAAAAGGCAAAAGATAGAGACAAACTCCATTGTGCTTTAGGACAAACAAAAATACAAGAATAAGGCAGGGAAAACCTCAAACTCCCACCAAGGTTCCTATTTTTATTGAAGACTCTCCTAAGAAACAGGAGAAGATGAATCCTCTTATTCAAACTCAAGGAGAAGGATCCTCAGGACAAGCCTCCTCTAAGTCTCATATCACTTATGTGAGAAGGCAGGTGAGTAGATCTACTACATCCAAATGAAAGGGTGTCCTAGAGGATACATAGTAGGACCTACAGGAAGTAGAGGCAATCCTATGGGAAACTCTACTAAACCTACAGGAAACTCAGAAATTGGATAAGGAAGGGAGTATGTAGCAACAAACAAAGAAGGAGCAACCAGAGCCAAGGGAACCTAGTCGTCAACCTAACCTTGACTCCTACTACAGGTTTATTGAAGGGAGTAGGGTCATTCCACAAATTGTCTATCCCATTATTCTATGAGCTTGAGAAAGAAAGAGAAAGAACACATAAATGGATGTAGATCGCCAAGTCCAAGGGACTAGAGGACATAAGTCACATGGAAGAAAAGCTCAAAGAGATGGGAAGACAAATGAGAAGCTTGAGGGACAGAGAGAACATAATGAAAGCTCAGTTGGAAGCCATAAATGCATGGTTAAGAGGACAACTACAAGAAAGAGATTATCAGTTGGCATCCATGGCCAATCTATCCTTAGAGGCAATCCAGTGTAAGATCTCAGCTAAGTCCTATGCATTATACCTTAAGGAGCAGTGGCTGCAGTTCCAAATCAAGACCCTAGCACAAAGAGGCACTATGCCATTCTAGGATTATAGACAGTTCATTGATCTTTATGGTCAAAGCAAATTAGAGGATAGGGCTAAGATGTATGAGTTATACTTGCATAACTTAGCCTTGATAAATCTAAATGTATGAAACCCTAATGCAAAACTAGGGGATTTAGTGTTTATGGCTTTGGCATCATGGATGAACCATGAGTAAGTAAGGGCTACAGAAATGAAGAAGATAATGACAAAGGAACAAACAGAGCCTCTCATGATAAGAGTTGAGCAGTAAAAGCCAATGGTTGTCATTAGCACACATAAATTAATTGCAAATGACCCTCAACTTGCACCCAAGTATCTTGCTACCAAAGAGCAAGAAATTATACATTTTGAGGATATGTTTAGGCTGTTAAGGGATGACAGCATGCAAGCTTGCCAAAGGAGATGGAATACTTTTCCATAAAATTTGAAAATTAGAGAGTACCGTTCTCCTCAAAGAATGAAAGAAGCACTCAATGGGACACCCATGTACAAGAAAACACTCCAAAGACTCAAAGTCAATTGGATTGGCTTGGGACTCAGTCCACCACTACTCTTAGAGATGTTAGAAGGAAGGAGGAAGAGGAAGGAAGAAATTAGTGGGAGAAGATAGAAAGGAAGGCAAGATTCTATTCACAAAAATAGGAAACTATAGAAGAAGCATGGCATGTCAAGGAGGCCACTAGAGCTATGAAAGACATGGATATTGATTGGGTTGCTTAGAGGATGAGCAACACCTTTAGTAGGGGGTGATGATGGGCCTCATCATTGGGTAACTACATGGACCTTAACTCACCTCCGAGCTTATTAAAATCAACTCTTCTAACAATTTATTACATATTTTGATTATATTGTGTTTAATGAGATCAGTCAAATTGAGATATTATGCCCAGTGTACTAATGTGCATTGAATACAAGTTTGTGAGAGAAAATCAAGGAATTTTCGCTAGACTAAGGGCTGAAACTCGAATGATACAAGGAAGAGAGATTGTAGGAGGTAAATCCTCCTCATTTACTCCTCACTCATTTGAATATTCCTCCATCAATCACACTAGCTCAAAGTACAAGAAGGCAAGTCATGGAGATCAAAAGGCAGTTGAGCAAGTGATAGTTAAAGAGTTAGTCTATCTCAATTTTGGGAGTTGAGCCTCCCTATATTTGAGGAATTTGTTGGAGACTTCAGTTGTATAAATAAAGAGGCCTAAATCTTCATTAGGATTCGAATTTTTGTTGTAAAAACACTAGTAATTTCAAGTTCAAGACTTGTGGAAGACATTGCTATGTAATTTGCTATTTTGATAATGAGAATGAGAATTTTCTTGATCCAACACTGAGTTGACTTAGAGGGCTGAAGCTTTTGGGTTAGGGCCCAACCCTAGTAGCAAAGGCTTCTCTTATTGTATTTGTATGCTTAGATTGATTTCATATCTCAATGGTTGAATTGTCTTTAGGATTATTTCATTGCAAGTACTATAGAGTTGATTAGTTGCTTATTAGTTTGCTTCCATTTGTGCTTTACTTCAGCAGTAGTTTAGAAGAGATAAAGGAACATCAAAAAGTTTTCAATAGGTGTTTTGGCCTCACTTCTTCCTTCACGGATCATGATTTGAGGAAAGAACTCCTATGCAGCCCAAAAAAGATAGAATTCTACTTTCTCATAGAATTTAGGGTTTCATGTACTTAGGCCAGCATTTGATCAATTTGCAAGAGTAGGATTTAGTTATCATTTCTTCCATATTCTATCTTACATTTTATCTCATCAACGATTCCATCTTATTCTACAATTTTTATTCATGCATGAAGTAGACAGCTAGCTCATTAAACTCTATTTTCCTAGATCATTGAAATTATTCTTATTTACATGATTTTTGGGTAAATATCAATGTTTGATGTAGTGAAGGTGTTTTAGAAGTACATAGAGATATCATAGTCAAAAACATCCTTCCAACTTCATCCATCCATGATCATTCCTTGCTTTCACTAAGACCCTCACCAATTTCATTATTTCACAAGGAAACTTCTCCAAACTTGTTGAGAAAATCTAGCCATCTTCCAACTTTGCTTTTGAGTTCTAGAGTGATCCTAGGTATTTTCTTACCTCATTCAATCCACCAACCACCTTCCCTAAGCCTTCCATCACCTTCAACACCCATCCTTTTTCTCTCGGTTGTATCCTATAGAAATACATGGAATCTTGTAGGTTTTTAGGATATTTTGTAGGTTTTCCTGTAGTGGATTGTTTTGAGGCTGAATTGAGGGATAAGTCTCTATGAAACTAGAATAGGTTACCTACTATTCTTCCCAACCTTCTAGCCATTCACCAGCATCCCTAAGCACCCTGCCACATCACCAAAAGAGATTATTTTCACACGTTTCCATAAAAAAGACAAAAGGAGAAATAGATTTATTTTAGTCATTTACATGCATAGTAGTAGAATGTTTGATGTTTTTAATTTACATGCTTAGGACAGTAGGATTTCATACATGTTAACTTAGAATTATTGTTGAAGCATAGTCTCTTAGCAGTTATATAGAAAATGGTGCGTTTTTAGAATTTGATTTCAATCTTCTTCCTTACTGTAGTAGACAAGCTTTCTCTTAGAGTAGATTTCTCTTTCTCTCATGACTAATCAAGCTTCTTCTAAATCCATAGAAGTTTGGCTTGAAAAACCCTATTGGTCTATTTCCAATTGAGTAGTGACAAAGAGTAGACCCATCACTTTTACTTTTGTATACAACATTGTCACCTCCAAGTTTGTACGAACCCCAGGTTGATATAGTAAAGTTGGTATCCATAGGAGTTGTAGCATTCTTGTTACAATATTTGTGCTCATCATATTGTAAAAGAGAATATGTCCCTCTTGAACTTGACACTCCCTCACTTTTTTGTGTCTATTTTGGGAAATCCATTTTTCTCCTAATTGACCATACCTCATTGAAAGTATTCTGTTTGTTTTGGGTATTATTTTTTTAAGTCAAATATGTCAAGTCAAAATGTCGTGTCACCAATATGTTCAAGCAAAGTCCAACCTAAGCCAAAATTACGTTTATATTCATAGCCTTCAATCAAGTTAACCATCCCTGAGTCAATTATCTATTACTCCAAAATTATGTTCTTCAAAACTTAACATGAGTTTCGTTTCATAGGTCCTCTTGCGATGACTCACTTCTTATCGACTTGAGCACATTATCTAGGAAGTTTATCTATAAACCTTCAGTGTCTTGGAGCCTTCATGCCTTAATGGAAACTTTCACACCTTCAATGAGAGGCTCTCATCATTTACCTTCAATCGAATGATTCTACGAGTGTTCAGCTTCAAGACATCTATTCACACGTCATAGATTTTACTAGAAGTACCTTGAGGACCATTGTCATTATTGGTGGTTTCTCTCACACTTTTTAATGGTTCACATCATTCAATGGTAATCAAGTGGTTTCTACCATGATCAACTACAAGACATCCCCTCACATGGTTAAATTCATATTACGGATTGATAGATGGATATCAAGACCCTCGATCTAGTTTCATCCATACTATGTTGTTTATTGGCATGGATCTTCACATGCCAATTTTTGTATTGGTTCTTTAAGACATTTGTGTTCTTAGTATGGGAATGCCTACCTAAATGATGATTTTATATTGCGTTGTAACATTTGATTTATTGTTTTAGGTCTCCAATTGTAGTCCCTAACCTAAAAGTTGGCATGATGATGTGCTTCAATCATTAAACATCTCTTTTGACTTTGCACTTTAGGGGGGAATCTGTTACATGTCATTTTTTCACACTAGGAAAATGACCATCCATCTAAATCATTCCTTATCCATAAAAGTGTTCCAAAGCATCCCCCTGTGAGGCTAGGATCCAAATAATCCCAAAGAGAATGAAATTCCTAGTTATTAAGGCTCAAAAACCTATTTTTGGCTTCCAACACAGTCGCTAAGCAATTTTGGTGAATATACAAAAGAGACCATTAGAAACAACACAAAATTTCCCTTTGTCTTACACTGTGGCCTGAGAACATGACTCAATGCAAGTAAAAATAAAAATTTAATTCTAAAATATGTTTTAGTCAAATATTTCCCAACTAATATCTTCAAATGGATGCCTACTCAAGCCTAATCCCTCCCATCATGGAGATACTTCCCTCTCTTTGTGGATCCCCTATCCCACCATTTGTAGATCTCATCCCTAAGAAAGAGGAACCCAAACCTCCTCTTCTTGGCCTAAGGTTAGGTTGTGGATTAGGCCCTTGAGGTTCTTGGAGGCCTTATTCTTCCTCGTTTGATGTGGTTTCCCCTTCGTAAAACATTACATGTTACTCCTGTAGTAATTCTATTCCTTCATGTAGTAGCCATGTTTTTGTTTGTAGGTCCCTTGTTGTCTCCTATAATATGGTTACCTTTTCTTTGAGCTTATTACATGCTATTTTCCTAGTGGTAAGCCTCCTTATGAGTAGAAGAGGTTAGTTCTTCTTGAATTTGGGGGAGGTGACCTCCTCGATTTTCCCCTTGGAAAGTCCCAATTCTCCTTCTTGGTTGGTTGACTCATCAATTAGCATTGGGATTGTTGAAGGAGGTTTGGGTTTCCCTTGATTGATCTTGGTGCTATTTCTACTCTTGTAGTACAAGGGTCCTGGTTTGGCTACCTTCTCTCACATGGAAGGTGTGCTAAGTGTGGCCAAAGTAGCAGCCACCTCTTTTTCTTTGATCCTAGGTGAGAGGCTTATTTCTTTCCACTGTTTTTCTATCTTTTGATATATATATATGGAGCCTTTGGGTTCTCTTCCTATTCTTTATGTTCTCCTCCATCTTCTTTCCTTTTATCTCCCTCTTTTCTCTACCCTTCCTCCTTTTTCACTTCTTCCTATATCTTTTCTTCTTCCTTTTTCTCTTCTTCCTTACCCCTAGAACTAGATGTTGGTGTCTATTCTTAATGTGTGGAGGTAAGGTTTTGTGTCTCAATGAAGACCTCCCTATCCATGTCCACAAATTTACCCCACAACACAAGACTTTTGAGTTTGCTTAGGGAATTCATGACAATGAGATTGATAAGGACATGATTGGAAATGTGTTGGTGCTTCCCTTCCCTCGCTCTCTGGCTCATTTCAATTATGGATTGTGTTATCACAAAACCTAACCCTTACAAGCTACTGATCAGGAAGAAATTGTGTAACTCTTTCAAACCAACTTTTGGCTGAGGCTTATCCTCCTCAACCTAAGAGGGCTCTCTCACTAGATCAAAAGATTTTTGATAAGGATTAGATGGCTAAATCTATGAAATAAGTGAAGAAGTGTGAATGGTTGAAACATAATTAGTAAACATTCATTAGGCTTATGGAGTAAAAAATGTTTCAGTATGACAATAATGTTAGCTTTACATGGAAGTTAGGGCATCTAGAATTCAACATATGGAGAGTACATCTGAAGCATAAAGGAAAACACAGTCTACAAATGTATGAATGAAGTTACAGCATAGCCAGTGAATTCTAAGTAATCATACATTCATGCCTCTATAAGTAATGAAAAGAGGAAAACCATAAGATATTTTGAACATTGAATTCCTTTTGAATCCTAAGAAGCAAAGCCAAGTACTGTATTACTTTAAATAGAGTCTTACACAAAAAACACATATTTAATTAAATTTGGAATTAAATAGTGGATCTAGAATTTCAAAATAACCAAAAAGCTAAAGTTTAATCATGTCCTTGTAATAAAATATTTCCAATTTTAATGAAATATGTGTTAAAAGCACAATATGAGAATTCTTTACAGAAATTCCAACCCATGGTGCATTACATCTATTGTCATATATAGAGTTTCCTTACAAGCTTGGATTCCTTCCTCCAGCATGAGGGGAATTCAAATTTCACTTGACCTAACACCTTCTGATCCTTAAACAAAATCTTAATTACAATTGGCTGTTAACTAGCAACCCTAGAGACCTAATACAACTAGGAGTGTAACTCCTTATTATGCTGGAAACAACCTTGAATGTGAAATAAATTCAATTTTTAATAGCTGCTCCTTCTTAACTTCGAACTTAGTGATGTCCATAACCCCCCAGCTGGCCTACAATAGCTTCTCCTTCATCTGCCTTGAAAACTAGGAAACCATCCCCTACTCTGTTCCGATTGAAAAAAGGTGTTGGGACAAAGATTTTTTCCCATCATAAATAATCTATTTTGCAAAAATAAAGGAGGCTTTTGTATAAAAATTTGTTATGAACAAAAACCTCTCTTGGTGTTTTGCAATACATTTCATACTACCCAAAAACGTTTTTTGAATATAAACTGTAAACTGGAAATTGTGATTTTTGAAAAACTGCTCCTACAATAGTTTCATAGTGCAATTTGAGTCATCCATTTCTCTCATATCGTAATGAATTTGAATCAACTGAAAGCGCTTTTTGTATTTCAGTATGCTAGGGATAAAAACCTCTTTCAGTTTTCCAAAATATGCTTTCAATTGCTCAAGAGACCTCCTGGACGTTCACTACTTAAAATAGTTTTTCTACTGAAAAAGGTTGCTTCAGTGATTTTGTAGCGCAAGGTTTGGTATGTGTATATGTCTTCATTTCTTGAAATTACCTTTTGATTAGGGCTGGAAACTTTCTCAAGTGAAATTCTTACACCTCTGTAGCAGCACCCTTTCCAATATAATCTCCTTTTCCTTTTGAATAGATCCACAGAAAACAAAACTGGCAGCTATAGCAGTTTCGTAGCACATCTAGTGCAAATTTTGGGTTTTGCGCTACGAAAGCTCCTAACTACGGATCCCCAATTTTCTAGCACATATAGTGTATTTTTTTATTTTTGCACTACGAAAACTCATAGACAATTTCATAGCGCATGTCAATTTTGAAACAACCTCAACACCTGACACTTTTGAAATAATGTGGGATGAGTGATAGGTAAAACAATATTGTTGACCTTATTTGATAATGTCAGCATGACTCCCTTCTAGGTCATAGACTCTAAAACAAACCATGGAAATACTAGAACAAGACTAACACCAATCCTTTGGAATCAAACTGATGTTCAAAACATAGGAATTTGTTTTCTAAATGAGAATAGACTGAAAGAAGAAATTTGGAACATTGGGCCTTATTAGAATTGGTAACTTTTTCTAGAATCTTAGCTCATGGAGGAACCTAAATTGATTGTTATATACAATACTCAACCTCCCCTCAAAATATATGTACTTGGGGATGTTATAGGCTACCTCATCCCAAGGGTAAGGGAGGTTCTCTCTTCTCACTCCATGTTTGTCCTCAACAGACTCCTCTTTACGGAGGAAGATGTTTTTCTTGGCTATGACATTTATTTTCCTATCCTCTTTACCCCATTGAACTCCTAAGGGTATGATGGTCACTTTGTTGTTAATCTCTACATTCAGATAGATGGAAAGTCCCCTAACAACATTGGTAGAATTGTCTTCTCCCTCAGAATTGAGGGCCATGGTAAAATCATGGGTTACCTCATCATCATACCCCTTTAATTGCTCAAATAACCCCATCGATTGATGTCTTAAAAAACTATCTCTAATAGGAGGATGTTGATGGATTTTTTTGGTGTCTCTGGGTTCTCCTCAATTGAAACCTCCCCCCATGGATCCTACTGCTCCTTCCTTAAGTTATCTGAAGGCAATTCTTCAATATTTTCCTCTAAGAAGTCTCGGGTGTAGTAGTTGAGATAGGGTGACTGATGTTCTATTCTTCTTTTTATGTCAAAGAAGAAGAAGGATGATACCCTTTACTATAGTGAAAAAACAAATTCCTCTACTCCTTCTTTACCTTTCTTATGTGATAAAATATTTTTTCAAAGGAATTTACTTGCACAAGAGTTTTCTAGAGGATGCATGTAGCAAGAAAAATTCTCTATGCAATTATATGGAATATGAGGAGAGAGGAGGCCACTTATCCTTCTTAGGATGACTTCGTTATGTTGATGGTAGTTTGGGGAAAATTCCTAGTGGTTTGGACTCATTTTCTCTTCTTAATTCAACCCTATAGTACCTCCTCTGTGTTCTTGTAGAAATTTAGGTATTCTTATAGCAGTAGTGTCCAGTCCCATAGCACCTACAAACTAAACCTATAGCTCTTCTGTAGAACCCTAGGAAACATCTAGCTTGGCATTCAATATCTTGATGGGAATCTCTAACTCCTTTTGTGAATAAACATCAGTTCATGTGAAATCAAGGCTTATCCTTTCATTCCCTCTTTTGGTAATGGGCTCGAAGAGCTTGGAGACCTAGAATTTGCATGTATTGCCTCTTATAGCCATTGTTCCCACTCCTTGTAATTATCACTCCCCATACTTTGCTTTTCCAAATTGTGTGGGTGGCTAAGTAGAATGTAGTCTACTAATTGAAGGTGGCCAAGTTTACTGGCCACCTCCATCCAATAAAAACTCTTTTCTCATTCATTAAACACATTTACTCACCATTATACACATATGGAAGAGGTGAGGGGTGTCATACATGAACCTACCTATGATGTTGAGTTGTTGGAGATGCATGCATGATGACAATAAAATTTAATGGTCAATCAACTAATCATTGACCGTGATATATTTCATTCTCTTTCTTACGCATATGTCCTCTTTAAAAAAAACAACATGATGAAATCTCTCTTCCATGTAGGTCTATTCCACTATAGGATCTGTTGTTTCTAGAGTGGATTGGTGACCTTGCAGTTGCTCCTCATGGATGGTATGACTTCTCTAAGCCTTAGGGATGGCCTATTTATGCTTCAAAGTGGTCACATATTCATTATACAGCTGAAAAATTCCTTGTTCTATGGCCTTGTTAGATCTATGCGGGCTTCTACAAGACTGATCTCCTTTGTATACCAGTCACTCAATTCCTTCTCAAAACCTCATACTACATTCAGGGACTTGGAAAAATCATAGTGAATCTAGGGATAAGATCAGGAGCTTTTGAAGGTGGTGAAAGTTTGTGAAAAAGAGTGAAGGCAAAGTCCTTTGTTCTGAGTTTTTTTTCTTTAATGGCCAAAGGTGGAATCATGAGGATGGAATTAGTTGAATGGAGTGGATGAGAGGTTAAGGAATCTGGGTGGACCTCCCTTAAAATTCCTGAAGGAAAAAAATGACCTTTTGGCCCATTTTTCCAAGTGGATCTCAATCCTGTAGCATTTATGGTTAGTGTTGTAGCAGTTCAGTATACTCTTGTAGTAGCTCAAGACAATCTTGTAGAATTATAGGATTGAGGCAAAGTTGGGTGCAGTTTCTTCCTATGTGATGGAGATAGGTAAGTTGGTGGATGAATGATGATGAAAATTTAGTTGTTGGATAGGGGAAATGGAGAAATGGAATATGGACCTTGTTCCTCAACCATTGTCCCCTAAGCTACCTCGAGTCCTACAAATAAAAATGTTAGAAGAACTGATGTAAGGGATCCTTCTTTTGTTGTATTTTTATTTTTCTTTTTATTTTCCTTTTTCTCCTTTTTTTGAGACATGCAAAATTCCTCTGCAGAGCTTTTCAATATGCATGCATACCCCAGGTGTGTCAAAGGAGGTTTTCACATGTGGATATTTTAATCTTATATATTATCTCTTTTTCTTTTCTCTTGGATTTCTAGATAGAGGCTTTCAACCCTATAGTTGGCCTTAGATGACTCATGGAGATTTTCATCTAGGCCCATTATTTCTTTTTCCTTTTTATTTTCTTTGTATTTTCTTGGTCAGAGGCTTGGTGGACTAAGGTTTGTGAGCCTCCCAATCACATTCATCTCCTTGATAATTGAACTAATGAACTCTTCTTTGGACAAAGGTATCTTGTACAATTTCAATTGGTAACCATTAACAAGCAAGGGGATAACGTCCCCATCAATTTTTCTAATTTGGATAGAACCATTCTCATGACATTTTCCCACTAGATAAGGGTCTAACCATCCTATCATTAATTTTCCCTTGAAATCCTTGAATCTTGAGTCATATGGAAGGGCTCAATCACATTCTTGAAAATAAATCTCCCTAATGTGTTTTTCATGCCAAATCTTCCTCTGCATCTAGCATGCCTTGGTGTGAAAAAGAGATTGCAACCTGAGCTCATGTAAGCCATTGAGTTGGAGAAGCCTCTCTTACTGTGTTGTAGTGAGGTCCAAGTCTAACTGAGCTACCATCCTTAGGGAATTGTATTCAAATTCAATGGATAGTAGTTCCTTCTTCCCATAGACTAATTTGAATGGGGTAAATCCAGAGGTGGTCTTCCAAGTGGTATTGCAGGTCTAAATGGCTTATATAATTTTGTCTTCCCAATCCTTAGTGTTGCTCCTAACTACCTTGGTCAGAATGTTCTCCAAGGCTCTATTTTTTACCTCCACTTGACCATTTTCTTGAGGGTGATAGGAAGTGGATGTCATCTACTTGATGCGGTCTTGCTTCATGAGGTCTTTCATCAAATTTAAGGTGAATTATGTCTCTTGATCAATGACCAACTCTCTTGGAAAACCAAGCTTGTAGAAGATTTTCTCCCTTGGAAACTCAACCACCTTATGCTCATTTGTTGCCTTTACTACATTTGTTTCAGCCCATTTAGTCAGGTAACCAGTTTACATAATCATATACTTCTTCTTTCCTGATGGGGGATCAATGGGCCTAATGAAGTCCATGCTCCATTTCTAAAATGGCTCTAGATTCACTTTGGGTTGTAAGGGAATTTCATCCTTAGGTGTGGGTTTACCCATCCTTTGGCACTGATCACACTTGATAGTTTATGTTCTTGCATATTTATGTAGAGTGGGCTAGTAGTAACCATCTTGTAGAACTTTGAAGGCTATCATCTTAACAACAAAGTGGCCTCCATAAGGTCCATCATGCCATGCTGAGACGATGTCAAAGACATCTTCTTCCCTCACACATCTTCTCAAAATGCGATCTAGCCCAAACTTGAAAATATTTCCCGCAAACCAAGTGAATGGGACACGTTTCATGCTAATCTTGCTCTTCTCCATGGGGGATAGATTAGGAGGGAACCTCCCATCAATAAAGTAGTTGGATATTTGAGAAAACCAAGGAGATAACACCGAGATAGAAAAAAGGTGTTCATCTGGGAGATGATCATTTTCCATCTCCTAATTCCCTGCAAGTAAGGTTAGTCTTGACAAGAAATCTACAACCACATTCTCTTTCCGCGGTTTGTCTTAACAATAGTTAAATCAAATTGTTGCAATCATGACAACCATCTAATTATCCTAGTGTTGACATCACGTTTATTCACTAAATAGTTGATCGTTGCATGGCAAGTGTGCACAAAGAGTTTTTTTAGTGTTTTTTCAAAGAGTGTACCACATCTAGGAGTTTTCTTAGTGACTGTATATTTTAGCTCATCTTTAAAAAGGTTCTTACTAATGAAATAGATAACATAGGTCAATTTGTCTTCCACTTTTCCTAAGGCTACCCCTACAGCTTTATCTGATGCATATGTGCATATATGGAAAGGTAATGCCTGATTGTGACCCCTAAGGATGGGTACAATGGTCAAATTTTCTTTTAGCACTTTAAAGGCCTCTTGACTTTTGTTTTTCCAATAGAAGTTTGAATATTTAGCCAATAGTCCAATCAAAGTTCAAGACAATTTCCTAAACTCTTTAATGAACCTTCTATAATACCCAACCAATCCAAGGAAGCTTACAACATCTCTTTGTTTTTTAGGGATAGGGACCCATTTAATGATGTCAATTTTGTTGGGGTCAAGTTGTATCCCTTCATTGGATATGGAATGGCCTAGGATAGTCCCTACATTTATCAAAAAATCACATTTTTGGGGACTTAATGAAATATTCATCTCAATGCATTTCTTTAATACTTTACCCAGGTTAGAAATAGCTTCCTGCGAGTCACATCCATAAGGGGTGAAGTCATCCATTTTTATATCAACCATGTCATGAACAAGGTTCACAAATATACTCAAAACTGCCCTCTGGAAGTTATAAGGGGCATTACAAAAAACCAAATGTAACGACCCTATAGGAAAAGGTATGCCAATGACATGTGAATTTAGTATTGTCTTGGTCCTTGGGGCTCATATGTATCTGGTTATACCCACTAAACCCATCTAGGAAGGAAAAGAATCTCTTCCCTACAAGCCCATCAAAGACTTGGTCAATGAAATGAAAAGGGATGTGGTATTTTTTATAGACTTTTTAAGTTATTGATAATCACCATAGATCCTCTGCTTCCCTTTTTTCTTGGGAACTATAACAAGGGTGGACGCCTAGTCACTATCTGAAATGGGGTATATTAACCCTGCATCTAGTAGCTTTTGTAATTCCTTTTTCACAATGTCCTAAAGAGTAGGGTTCATCCTTCTCTAGGGTTGGAGCATAGCCTTCCATCCCTCTTTGATGTAGATATGATGAGTACAAACTAAGGGATGCACACCTTTCATCTCCTTATAGTCCCAAGTAAATTCTTCCAGGTGTTGCCTCAACATTTTGCATAATTGTTCTTCCTACTCAGCTGAGAGAGAGGGGTTGATCTTTATTTGGATGGTATAATATATACAACCTTAACATGTTTTAGTTCAGGTCAATAGAGAACAAATCAATCCAAGGGTTACTCTCAAATTCTTTCATTAGTTCATCAAATGGCATGGAAGTGGGAGATTGATTATGTAAAATATGGTCAATGAGATTATATTCATCAAGCTTCTTCCCTTTTATAACAGTGTCTAGTTTGTAAAATGGGTAGAGGGATGGCCGATAAAATCCTTCCTCTTCCACATCCTCTAACCATAAGGTAAATTCATGCTCAATAGAAGGTTTATCAAGAGGATACAAACAAGTTTTTTTGGTAGATGCCCATTCTTGATTTTTGTGTTCCCTACCCTATAACTAATGTAGATATCAACAGTGGCCAACCAAGGTATTCCTAGGATGAGAGGGTTGCCATTAAACTTGGTTTTGGGATGGACGATAAGGAAATTGGTGGGGTACTATGAGGAGTCAATGGAGACCATTACATCCTTAATAACTCCCTCGAGAGCTACTTTGGATCTGTCTACAAGACGTGGTACTGTAGTGGTCTTCATCAAGGCCCCTTGAAGGTTGAGCTTGATCACAATATCCTTGGTCATCACATTAATTACAGGCCCAAGGTAAATTAAGACATTAGAGACCATAATTCTATCTATGTGCACATCCATTACTAGGCTACCAAGATCTAAGTACTTTGGGGAGATTACCCTCCCAAGCATCAAATCAAACAATTGCCCAATAACATTTCTAGTGGGGGTATCTCTTCTTCTTCTCCCAGGCCTTCTGAAACATTATTCCTAGATAAACTTATCTTAAATGGGAACATCTTTGATGGCGTGAAGAAGGGGTATTTTGACACACAAGTTCTTCAATTCTCCAAGAAGTTATGCCTCTTCTGGGATATGTTGTTTTGGTTGGATCAACCTCTAAGGGTAAGGAGTTGTATTGGCTTGAGGGGAACTTTCTTCCTTCTCTCCTTCAAAATATTTAGGTGGAGAAGGTGGGTGAACATATGGAAGTACCTTCCTAGACCGAAGTTTGATCCCTTGGATTTCCACACCATAAGAAAGATATGTGTCTCCCTATTATACACCTACTATGCCTTCTTATTATTTGGGTTTAGATTAGGTTAGGTAGGGAGTTCATGTTTCATAGGTGGTTTATGGTGAGGGAATTTTGGTTGAGGTTGTACTGGAGGCATTAAAGGAGGTTGGGTTGTTTGAGGCCTCCTCCCTTGTGAGGAGTTTCCCAATTGAGGAGGTTGAGGTGGATATGGATGAAAATGATGGTTGACAGGTTGAAGACGATATTGAGGAGCATAAATCGAAGGAGACATGATGTGACATGATGGATGAGTGGAATGGTACCAAGGCTAGAAAGGTTCATTCTGATTTTGGATTGTAAGGAGGAAAATGTGCACCTTGCATGCCCAATTGATATGTCCAAGGGCCTTGAGGCATTCTTTAATTAATGAAGCATAGTTTCTTTGAGCCACCTTCTAACCCTTGTTATAAAATATTTAGGCATAGAAGAGAAGGACATTTATTAGTTTCATGGTTTTCCTCATAGACAAAGTAGATTTCTATGATATTTAGTGGGCACTCAATTCTAGGATGTCTCTTAGTGCATCTAGGGAAAGAGATATCTAGCACTCTTTCTTCTTCCTCTTGCTTCCTTTTGATCAACATAGTATCCATCCATAGGGAAAATATATGCAAAATTTCACTCTTGAAATCCTCCAACATACTTCCTATCTCATGTTTGACTGTTGATGCAAAGGGAGATGAGCCAACCAAGACTTAACTAGACCTACCAATTTTCTTAACAGCCATAGAGTGATTCCTGAATACTTTATTGATGTCATCATAAGGAAAATAGTATATGTCCTCTCCATACAGCATGCTAAGGGTCTCCATTACATCCTCATTGATCCCTCATAGAAGAACTATCTTGAATGACTCAGAGTCAGGGGTGCAGTTTTCCCTCCAATAATTGAGTTGGAATCCTTCCTCACAATCCTCTAAATATTCATCTGGTCCTAGGGTCATTCTAAACATTTCCTCCTTTGTTTCATTGTACCTATAGTAATTCCTATACTTTTCATTAAAGGCTTGCTATATTTTGGCCTAGGTAGTGATGTTGCCTCTAGGTAAACCCATAAACTAGTGAAAATATACATCTTTGAGGGTCGATGCAAACAACTTCAGCTTTTTTTCATTAGAGGTATAGTCATAGGTCCTATAGAAAAAAAAAATCAAACATGAAGGTGTTAGGGTCTTTAGAGGTTATGTCATGGAAATATGGAAGGGCAATAGACTTATATTCTTCATTCTGCCGCGCCCCCCCCCCCCCATTGTTTTTTAAAATAGGAAAAAGCTCATTTGATCTCTTTTTAGGCATGGTATGGGTAGGGAAGGTGGGATCTTATCTCCTATGGGTTCCTCAAAAATTTCAAGTTCCTCACCCAAAGGGTTTTCTAAATTCCCTCCAATTAAAGAGGGAAGTTCACAGTCACCAAAGAAGAATGATCGATGACTTCTTGAAGGGGTGGGAGTTTTTGGTAGGAATTTTTCTTGACTATCCCTACTCCTACAAGGCATGAAATAACTAAATCTAATTTTTGAATTTTATTTCATCTCTTTTCTTTAATCTTTCAAACCAATAGTATAAATGCAAAATAGAAAGAACAAAAAAAAATTAAGTAGAAACAACTCCTACTTGGACACCTTCCTTGCAATAATGCCAAAAAGTTATGAGGCTTAGTATCTTAGTATTTCATCAAGGATGTTGTAACTCCCAAGATTGTCATCTTAAATTATCAACCCGATATTCGTATAAATATAGAGGTGACAATGTTATATGCACAATAATTCAATTTTTACTCGTGTCACCCTCAATCATTGGATCAAATCATGCCAAGAAAAGATGACACCTTCATCTAATATACAAAGAGAATATATGTGGAAAGAGAAGAAAAACATGCCCTAATTGAGAGGAAAGGTGTATTATCCTAATTGGAGAAATGAAAGAACCATTCTTTAATTGTAAACTCTACTTGCAACTGCAGGAAAGGAGAAGGCTACACTAGTTGCAAAAATAAACCATGCTACTGTATTTCAAAACTAATCAAATCAATGCTCTACTTGCATGAATCATTAATCTAAATGAAAATCGAAATTTAGTCTATAACACATAACTAGCGAATTCAAAAAAATAAAGTCTAATCTACTTGTTGTTTTTTGTTTGGAGTGGAGGAAGGATAGGTTTTGAGTGGTCTTGGAGTCTTCCTAATCATGGAATCAAATCCTATGGGTAATTTTCAACTTCAAAATGAAAAATACAAGTTCCTAGGGAAAATATGGCCAAATTTGGATACTGTTATAGGACTATTATAGCGTCCTATAAGAAACTTTGTTTTTCTACAGCAGTTCCCTATTTTTCTATAGGAGTGGGTCCGATAGCCTTTTGAGTGTAATGGTAGCATTCTAAATCTAGAGGATGGTGGATGAGGGTGTATGAAGCACATGTCAGGACTTTTACCAAGCTTAGCACCCCTTAGAGTTCAATCTCACACAAAATTTCATGCTCATGGTGTCCTTCATTAACCCTGAAAATATGATTTCATTAGAAGAGGTTTAGAGTAGTATGAGGTGTCGAAGAGGAAGATCGAAATATATAAGTGGATTTGGATGAGTTTTCCAACCCCTGCAAGTCAATGGAAACTCCTCTAGATTAACAATCAAGAATATAAATCAAGATTGTAGTGAAATTAATAAAAGTAGAAAGGATGAGTTGAATTTTATTTCTTGAAGATTTGTTCTATCCTACAACATGCATATAATATATTTGCCAAATCATGTTGTTAACTTCTAAAATGAAGAAACCAAGCATGCAAAATAATTTCAATCCAAAACCTAGCAATTTCTAATAAAACATAAACACACATTTTTGGTTGTTGTTGTAGACTCTTCAACCACACCACACTTCCCACAAGAGAGGTGGTGAGCAAATTTGCAACAATTTTTGCGATATAATGCCTACTTAAACAAGGAAAGAAATACAATGACTTGAACAAGAATAAGGAAAGAATACATGAGGGTGCATAAAGCCTTTGGGTTGGGTCCTAACCCAAGGGAATCAACCCTGCTAAGCTAACTCAGATGTAAAACCAATAAGTAACATTGCATTCACAAAAAATAGAGTTCCAATACATAATCTCAAAATGAAGATAATTGTCTAAAGTACTAAGACTACAATAGCTTTTCCTAGATCAAAGAATTCAAATCCTAATGAGCCCTTAGGCCTCTTTATTATTGGGTTGTGTTATATTATTTCCACATAGTTAACAGGGGGTTTGAGGGGTACCCGTAACCCCACTTTATGGGGTCCGGGGCAGTGCCTCGGAAAATTTTGGTTTTGGACCCTATGTTAGGTTAGGCAGACCCACCTATGGTTTTGTGCATGATTTTTGCACATGTTTTTTGGACGTGATGGTTTTCGGTCCATGGTATTGGATGCTTCGGCATGTATAAATATGTATTGTAACATTGAAAGGAACAAAATGAAAAATGAAGCCGGTAGTCCCGGTTTTGGGATCCAGTGGGAAATCTCTGTGTATATGTGTTTCATGTGTTATGCTCTCGCATTTTTATTTTTCATGTGATTTAGAATTCTTATGCAGGTAATTTCTGTTTAGGGTTAAAACCTACATTTGGTATCATAGTTGTTTTGGCTTCAAGGGGACGCCTTTGTTGCTGAGGGGTTTTGCTCGGGCCTGTGGGAGACCCTGTTCAGTGGGAGATCTGCGAGATCGATTCTGGTGGTGAAAGAAGATGGCGAGCAGTAGAAAGATAGAGATTGAGAAGTTCAATGGTCAAAGTTTTGGGTTGTGGAAACTCAAGATGGAGGATCTGTTGGTGGATAAAGATCATTGGATCGTGGTAGATCTGGGTACTAAACCAACGGGAGTGACCGATGAAGAATGGAAGAAGTTGGATCGGAAGGCAAAGAGCACAATACGATTGTGTGTCTCAAATTCATTATTGTTGAACGTATCAGGGGAAGCTACGGCGAAGGCTCTGTGGGACAAGTTAGGGACTTTGTACCAATCTAAGTCTCTCGTGAATAAACTATTCCTGCGGAAAAAGCTGTATAACCTGAGGATGAAATATGGAGACTCGGTGACAGAGCTTTTGAATACATTTAATACTGTGGTAAGTCAATTATCATCTGTTGATATTAAAATTTTAGATGAAGATAAGTGCATTAGTTTGTTGTGTTCTCTACCAGATTCGTGGGATAGTCTGGTTATTGCAAAAGGTCGCAATGCAACTGCTTTGCAATTTGATGAAATAGTCTCAGCCTTGCTAACGGAGGATATGAGACGGAAAAATATGGACAACCATAATGGTGATGCCTTGTCTGTACGAGGATGGTCCCAAAACAGAAACAAAAATAAGTCATCGAGTGGGAGATCTAAATCTAGAGGGAGATCTAAATCTCCAGGAAAACCTACAAATGTCGTGTGCTGGAAATGTGGAAAGGAAGGGCACTTCAGAAGGGAGTGTAAATCTAAAGCTCCTGATAAAGGGAAGCGATCTGATGATGCTCCTTCTGCATAGGCGAAAACCACCTCAGATGAAGGTGGGGATGTGTACTTGGCTTCTTCAAGTACACGTGTAGATCATGAGGCATGGTTGATTGACTCAGGTGCATCCTTTCACTTCACTCCCCATAGACAATGGTTCTGCGAGTATGAGAAATATGATGGTTGTGATGTCTTCTTGGGGGATGACAAGAAGGCTAGCATTGTTGGTCGTGGAAAGGTAAAGTTGAAGTTACATGGTGGAAGAGTTAGAACACTTCCAGGTGTTCTGCATATCCTTGCATTGGCCAAAAAGCTGATTTCTGTAAGCAAGCTGGATGATGCAAGTGTAAAAACAATGTTCAAGAATGATACCTGCAAGATGGTTCGGGGAGCACTAGTGTTGATGCGGGGAGTTTGAATTGGAACTCTGTACAAGCTGCAAGGTAGCACTGTTGTGATGGGTGCAACAATTCCGTGGTTCCTGAAAGTGGAGCAGAAAATCTAGTGGTCTTTGGAGAGAGGACCATGTTGTGGCATCAAAGGCTTGGACATATTAGAGAGAAGGGCCTTCTGTAGGTTTGAACCCCGTACAGAAATTACCTACATACGAATTCTAAGTCACAAGAAAAATAAAAATGTGAGAGCATAACACATAAAACATATATACACAGAGATTTCCCACTGGATCTCAAAATCAAGACTACCAGCTTGACTTTTCATTATATTCCTTTCAATGTTACAATACATATTTATACGTGCTGAAGCATCCAATACCATGGACCGAAACCATCGCGTCCAAAACCATGGACCGAAAAACCATAGGTAGGTTCGCCCAACCTAATATAGGGTCCAAAAAAAA